>CAUYLZ010005222.1:0-33128 GCA_963573645.1 Pithecia hirsuta | reverse complement strand
AAAAAAAAAACATCTTCATATTAAAAATT
This sequence comes from Pithecia hirsuta, assembly GCA_963573645.1. Lineage (NCBI taxonomy): Eukaryota > Metazoa > Chordata > Mammalia > Primates > Pitheciidae > Pithecia > Pithecia hirsuta. The sequence goes on along the minus strand of CAUYLZ010005222.1, from coordinate 33,099 downwards.
TCTCATAAAAAAAAGTTCTCTTATAAAACAAAACAACCAAAAGTATAAAAAAAAAAAAAAAAAAAAAAAAAAAAAAAAAAAAAAAAAAAAAACAAGAAAAAAAAAGCAAAGTTGCAATCCTAGTCCCTGATAAATTAGACTTTACACCAACAAAGACGAAAAGAGTCAAAGAAGGGCATTACATAATAGTAAAAGGATCAATGCAACAAGAAGAGCTAATGATGCTAAACTCATACGCATCCAATACAGGAGCACCCAGAAATGTAAAGCCAGTTCTTAATGACCTACAAAGAGACTTAGACTCCCACACAATAATAGTGGGAGACTTTAACTCTCCATTGGCAATATTAGATCGATGAGACAGAAAATTAACAAGGATATCCAGGACTTGAACTCAGATCTGGACTAAGCGGACCTAATAGACATCTACAGAACTCTCCACCCCAAATCCACAGTATATACATTCTTCTCAGAACCACATCACACCTACTCTAAAATTGACCACATAATTGGAAGTAAATCACTCCTCAGCAAATGCAAAAGAACAGAAATCATAACAAACAGTCTCTCAGACCACAGTACAATCAAATTAGATCTCAGGATTAAGAAAATGACTCAGAACTGTACAACTCCATGGAAACTGAACAACGGGCTCCTGAATATTGACTGGATAAACAATGAAATGAAGGCAGAAATAATGATGTTGTTCAAAACCAATGAAAATGAAGACACAATTAACCAGAATCTCTGGGACACATTTAAAACAGTGTCTAGAGGGAAATTTATAGCAATAAATGCCCACATGAGAAGCGAGGAAAGATCTAAAATCGACACCCTATTATCAAAATTGAAAGAGCTAGAGGAACAAGATCAAAAAAACTCAAAAGTTAGCAGAAGACAAGAAATAACTAAGATCAGAGCAGAACTGAAGGAGATAGAGACACAAAAAACCCTTCAAAAAATCAATAAATTCAGGAGCTGGTTTTTTGAAAAAGATCAAGAAAAAATACCACTAGCAAGATTAATAAAAAAGAAAAGAAAGAAAAATCAAATAGATGCAATAAAAAATGATAAAGAGTATATCACCACTGATTCCACAGAAATACAAACTGCCATCAGAGATTACTACAAACAACTATGCACATAAACCAGTAAACGTGGAAGAAATGAATAAATTCCTAGACACTTGCACCCTACCAAAACTAAACCAGGATGAAGTTGAAACCCTGAATAGACCAATAACAAGGGCTGAAGTTGAGGCAGCAATTAGTAGCCTACCAAGCAAAAAAAGAACAGATCCAGATGGGTTCACAGCTGAATTCTACCAGACATACAAAGGGGAGCTGGTACCACTCTTTCTGAAACTATTCCAAACAATCCAAAAAGAGAGAATCCTTCCCAAATAATTTTGTGATACCAACATCATCCTGATACCAAAACTCTTCAGAGACTCAACAACAAAAAAACTTCTGACCAATATCCATGATGAACATAGATGCAAAAGTCTTCAATAAAATACTGGTAAACCGATTGCCACAGCACATCAAAAAGCTTATCTATCACAATCAAGTAGGCTTCATCCTGGAGATGCAAGGCTGGTTCAACATACACAAATCTATAAATGTAATCCACTATATAAACAGAACCAAAGACAAAAAACACATGATTATCTTAATAGATGCACAGAAGGCCTTTGACAAAATTCAACAGCCCTTTATGCTAAAAACTCTCCATAAACTAGGTAGCAACAGAACGTATTTCAAAATAATAAATGCTATTTATGACAAACCCACAGCCAATATCATACTGAATGGGCAAAAACTGGAAGCATTCTTTTTGAAATCTGGCACTAGAAAAGGATGTCCCCTCACACCACTTCTATTCAATATAGTATTGGAACTTCTAGCCAGAGCAATCAGGCAAGAAAAAGAAATAAAAGGTATTCAATTAGGAATGGAGGAGGTCAAATTGTGTCTATTTGCAGACCACACGATTGTATCTTTAGAAGACCCCATCGTCTCAGCCCAAAAGTTGCTTATCTTTAAACTGATAAGCAACTTCAGCAAAGTCTCAGGATACAAAATTAATGTGCAGAAATCACAAGCATTCCTATACACCAATAACAGACTAACGGAGAGCCAAATCCTGAAACTGGTAAGCAACTTGAGCAAAGCCTCAGGATACAAAATCCATGTGCAAAAATCACAAGCAGTCCTATACACCAATAACAGACTAACAGCCATATCAAGAGCAAACTCCCATTCACAATTGCTACAAAGAGAATAAATACCTAAGAATACAATTAACAAAGGATGTAAAGGACCTCTTCAAGGAGAACTGTGAATCACTGCTCAAGGAAATAAGAGAGGACACAAACAGATGGAAAAACATTCCATGCTCATGGTTAGGAAGAATTAATATCGTGAAAATGGCTATACTGCCCAAAGCAATTTATAGATTCAATGCTACCCTCATCAAGCTACCAATGACCTTCTTCACAGAACTGGAAAAAACCACCTGAAACTTCATATGGAACCAAAAGAGAGCCCGCATAGCCAAATCAATTCTAAGCAAAAAGAACGTTTGCTTTTCTTGACGTACTAGCTGTGTCAACGTCATTCTAATGGATACATAATGATATTGGAATTACTAAAGAAAAACTTGGCTGGGTGGATGGCTAAAACATTTTATATTTTATGATTCTCCATTAAAAAGGTAGTGAGATAAAATCAGATTTATTTGGTAGAAAAATGTACCAGATTTCATTTGGGCTTGTTCTAGAAGAGTATTTTACACTAGCTTTTTATTTAAAAAATAATGTACAATAGGAAATATATTTAAATCATGAACCATTTATTACAATGTACACACATCTTACTAAGAAACCATGTGACGTGTTCTGATTGTTTCTGTCCTATTTATTTCACTTAAAAATGCTGGTTACAACCTGCTACACTTCTTTCATTACCCACAAATGGGTAGTGACACACAGTTTGTAAACCACTTTTCTATAATTTTGAGCACAATAAGCATAAAGGATACAAAAATTTCAGGCAGTAGAAATTAAGTAATAGACACAAGACTCTAAATTCTAAACACACAGTAGGTGTTTTGTTCTTGTTAATTTAAATATTGAATTTAATTGTGGATTAGTTTTTGAAGATCGTGGTGGTAACTAAACCGTTGTAACCTTGAATTCATGACAATGTTTCAAACCACTTTTTAAGCATGACATTAAGGCTCTTTATGGTTATTATCTTATGTAATCTTTAAAATAACACTATAAGATAAAAGGCTTATTGGACAAAGAAACTGAGGCTAAGACTGAAGGCAATTTGCTCCAGGTTGAGATACAGTTAGTAAGTAGTCGAGCCAATGTTCTCCCAAGTGCTGTGACTTTTCCGCCCACTGCCAGGCCTTTAGCTAGACAGGGGCCAATCAGAATCACCCAATAAGCTATTTCCACCCACATGATCTCTCTTCCTGTCCTCCAAACTCCATATCACACTTGGCTGCTGCTTCAATTAATGGAAAAGGAAATGGTGGTTGGTTTTTCTTTAGCACTGTAAACAGACTTGATCTCTACACCTCCCTAGCTTGACATTTTTATATTAGAGTATAACTTGGTTATAATATAAGTTGGTTCATATAATTTACCACTAATGACTCACAACATATCGTAAGTAGATTGAAAAGTACACCAATTTTTTATGAAAATTTTAAAAATTAATTATAGGCACAATTTGTTGCTCTTTCTGAAGACAAAGTAATAACTTAGAGTATTACTGTTTCTAATAAAGAAGACATCCATCAAGCTAACCAAGGCATTCTTTTGAGAATACAACAGCCACCAGAGTGACACCTCCTTCTTACTCCCCAGCTTTCTCTATGACCCACTTCTTGGATTAGAGCTGTTGCTTGCTTTAAGTAGCCTCAGGTCAAAGAAGTTGGACCTGAGATAGGGTATATATAGTACTAAATTAATTGGTTTCAAGCTCTCAGAAATAAAGAATAGCATTGACAATATAGCCACTAAATTATCAATTTTAAATATTCATTTTTAATTATTTGAAGAAAAACCAGTATATTTCTCTGCCTCAACCTCCTTCACTTGATTGAGTAGAAGCCCTCATACTCCATATGCCTGGCATAGTAGATTGTTGTGGTGAACACCACTGGGCTCTCTGGTTTGTCCAGCTCTCCTCCTTTTCTGGCACTTGGGAGGATTATGCTTCCCCTCCTTGAATTTAGGTGCAGTCATGTGGCTAGCTTTGGGTAATGTGCAGAAGTGAAGTGCATCAATCCCAGAGGGCATTAACGTGCCTACACAGGATTCTTCATGTTTTATCTTTCCTTTCCATGTTGACCCAGGATGGCACATGCTTCATATAGTAAGTGCTTCAGATGCTACCCATGGAGGATAGGTTTTAGAGCCTCCAGATTTAAGGTGAGCAAGCAATAAAGATTTGTTGTATCATTCACTGAGATCTGGGAGTTGTTCGCTACCACAGCATCATCAAGCCATGCTGTTATAGTTGGTAAATCAAAAGAGCTGGTTAAAGCAAGGAATCTTAAACAACAATGCATATATAACTCTAAAAGTTCTTTATAATTTTTAATAAAAATGTCTATAAAAAGATCAATATTTTTGTTGTTGTTAGCCAGGACTTTTCTTCAACGATGAGTGTGCTGAATGGATTTCCATATTGTCTTTCATGCAATACCAAACAGATCATGCTTTATACAGGATTTTTCCATGCAGCAAGAATGCAAAGGCATGGATGAAACTATATGAGTGCTGACTCTTCTGGCTTCTTAACATTGCCCTTTGCAAATATTTCGCTTTCGTCTCTCTTAGCAAACCTGTCTTTACAGGCTTTTTCAAGAGACTTGCCTTTATTAAGTCTTTCCAAAATACTCATTTTCATTTCCATATAAACACCTTTTATTCTTTTCACACTCATATTTTACTGGCATGTGGTATTTAATTAAATAATTGTATAATTCCAATAACAAGTACAAATGGCGGAAACAATTTAAGAATAAATACAAGTGATTCTTACAAGCATGTAATTCATCAAGTTAAAGCACAAGACTGGAGAATTCTAGAGAATAGCCTACTCGTCATGAGTTTTGAGACTTTTATGCAAGGGCCCAGAGAATCAGTATATTGGACACAAATCATGTGTATCTTCTCAGATCCCCTAGGTGACATTTCTTCTTCTTTCTCTCACGTGGTATTTACTTGCCCCAAGTCACCCTTCCACTTTAGCTATGAATAAAATACCACATTGCAAGCATGGGATTTGGCCTCCTGAGTGGTTACCAGGGAGCCTGTGAGTCAATTGGCAGTGCTGGAAGATGTCTCCCAATTCCTACTGAATCATGACCAATAGAAAATGAGAAATGGGAGGCATCTAGAGGTGAATCTCTCCTTTCTTCATTCCATGGACAGCAACAAGGTAAGCTTCTCCTTATATCCTTTTTAGGAAGAAGTCCCTTTTTGCTGAGCGAAGTCTTCCCAGTGCACTGTTGTCATCTCTTTTGAACTGTGTGTGCAAGCGGTGACCATCATGATAATGATTTGCCTTATTCCATGTCTTTTATTGCCTCACTTCTGTCTTTCTGTTCATCTTTATTACTCTGGGCTTATATGTCCTTAGTGTCATAACTTTAATCTCTGCCTCAGGCTCTGTCTTCTGGAGGAACCATACAAAGTTAGTCAGTTAATCTGATAAGTCAGTTAAACAGAGGTTTATTTAAAAAGCTTCTAGTTAGTGCTAGGCAAGGAGACAGTAGGAGCCCAGAGAAGTGGTGGCATATCTAGGATCATTTACAGTCTGTTGGACTTATTCAGGGAATACAACATATATTGAGATATCTAAAATTAATGAATCCTGAAGGACAAAAACTGATTATTGGAGGAAACAAGGTTTTCAGTCTGGTAGGAAAGCTTAGGCATAAAGAAGGAATAATAATACTATCAACAAAAATCATAATTAACATTTGTGGATTCTTACTATGTTCCAGCTACTATGTTAAGTGCTTTAGAAAACTTACCTTAATTAAATAAGACACTGTTAATTTTACTAATGTTTTTATGGTGAAACTGTGGCTTAGGAAACTTAAGAGGTTTTCACATAGTCACCCATCTAAGAAATAGTGGAGCACAAATTCAAACCCAGGCAGTTTGACTCTTAACCACAGGACTAAGAAAATATGGGAAAATATCTAAATGGAGCATAAGGCACATTGTAGAAGTAGAGAGCAGTTCGGAAAACTGGAAACAATATCTCAGACCCCAAACAGGAGAACCCCTTCGTAAAACAGGACAGCCTGGGTATGAGTGCTGATGCAGGGTCAGAGGCTCTCTGAACAACTGTTCAGAACTTAAGGAGCCTCCCGGTACAGTAGATCAGAGCTAGCTAGTATAGGCTCACTCCTTTTAGAAGAGATTGCTTCTACTTTTTATAGTAATTGTTGCAAATGGCTAGATCTTTCAAATTTATTATTTCTTTTATCCCATTATTCAACAAATACTTCAGATTTTCTCAGAACCATACAAAATCCTTGACACTGTGGATATACAGATAATTAAGGTACAGTCCAAACATTAAGGAATTAACAGGCTGTTAGAGAAGATCACCAAGTACTCAAAAAATATATAAAAGAATAGCAGTAATGTGGGGGTATGGGGAGCACATAGGAGGGTATTGACCCCCTGTCTGAAGTTAGAGGAATGGGGAGACTTCACAGAGACAAGGAAGAAGATGAGTCCTGAGAATGGGACGTATTATTCCCAGGAGACAAAGAGAAAGGAAGAATATTCTAAGCAGAAGAAACAGCACTGGGAAAGAAATGGAATCATGAGCAAGTATACTGCATTCCAGAAATGTGATAGCATGGTAGATTTGGAGTATAGGCAGAGTGGTCACGCAATTCACCAACAAAATCAGAATGATACTTTCCAGAGTGAAAGGGGTGCTTTTCCTGACTACTTTGGGACAATAGAAATAAAGAGGAACTGCTCCAGGTAAACCAGGATGTTTGGTCACTCCAAGTAAAGAGACTACAGGATGAAAAGGGTGTTGGAAGTACTTAGACTTGAATTTGAATCCCAGTGGGGATGATCAGAGACAGTGTCTGCCTTCACTCATCTTTGTAGCTGATTACACCTCAGTGTTCTCCTTTCAATCAAAATGAATTGCTTGAAATTAATAATTTCTTCCTTGTAGATTTGTGTGATAACAAGATGAGATAATAGAAATAATTCAGCTGACTCAATGCTGGCCTCTAGTACGTGCTCAATAAATATTGTTTCTCTGTATGCATTCTTCCCACCATAGGCCAGAAATGGGAGATGAGTTTGGAAGACTAGGCCAGTGAGATTATCACAGATTGCAAATATCATGTCAAGGAGTTTTAATTTTGACCTGAAAAAAATAATTAAGCAGATAAATTTCCTAATCATGTTTGTGTTTTAGAAATATGAGTCTGGGCTAGACATAGTGGTTCACGCCTTTAATCCCTGCAGTTAGGGAGGTGGAGGCAGGAGGATCACTTAAGGCAAGGAGTTCAAGAAATATAAGTCTGGCATAGAAAGACAAATACTGCAAGTTCTCACTTATTGAGAGGGGTTAAATACTGTGTACACATGGCCATAGTGTGTGGAATGATAGACAATGGAGACTTGCAACAGGGAGCAGGTGGAGGACAGTGGGTGATGAGAAATTACTTAATGTGTATAATGAACATCAATTGGGGGATGGTTACTCGAAAAGCCCTGACTTCGCCACTGTGCAATCTATGCATATAACAAAATTGCACTTGTACCCCATGAGTTTATACACACAAAAAAGAAATATGAATCCGGCAGCAGTGCTTAAGACGTTTTATCAGGGCTATGAGATGTATCCAGGAGCTCCTGATAACCTCTGGCACCACAAAGCCATGAGATCTTTATGTGATGCTAATTTTAAAAGAATATAAATTCAATATTGTTGTTGGAACTCATCCTCTGCCGATTTTGGAAAATGGGAGTGGAAGAAGCTATCACTGTGTTAAGGAGTGGGGCTGAGTCAGAGATGGTGATTTAGAGCAGGAAGTTCTGACAACTCCCTAAATCTGATTCTTGAAGTATGGTCCCAGACCGGCAGAATCAAGAGCATCTGGGAACCTGAACTTCATAGAAATGCAAATTATTGGCCGAATGTAGACCTACTGAATCAGAAACTCTGGGGGTGGAGGTCCAACAATCTATTTTTACTAGACTTCCAGGCAATTCTGATGCATACTATTAACTGCCGTTAATGACTGCCATCCTGATTCAAAGTATAGTGCAGAGGTAAATATTAAATGGGAAATCAAGGTTAGTAAATCAGAGAATAGTGATGAATATGTCAACAAACTAAAGAAGAAGTTGAAGTAAACATTAAAACCAAAGGAATTTGGGGTTTCTGGGAGGTAAGAGGAAGAAGATAACACAATAAGCAGTTCATATGACATAGCCTTTGAAAAACACCTGAATTAGGTACTGCAGCCTATTTTAGTTTCCTAGGACTGCTGTAACAAAGAACCACAAAGCAGATTGCTTAAAACAACAGAAATTTTGCTGGGCACCACTCTCACACCTGTAATCTCAGCACTTCAGGAGGCTGAGATGGGCTGATCGCTTGAGCTCAGGAGTTCAAGACCAGCCTGGGCAACATAGTGAAACCTCATCTCTACCAAAAAAATACAAGAACTAGCTGGAAGTGATGGCAAATGCCTGTAGCCACTTGGGAGGCTGAAGTGGGAGGATCACCTGAGCCTGGGAGATTGAGGCTGCAGGGAGCCGAGATTGTGTCATTGCCCTCTAGCCTGGGCAACTGGAGTGAGACCCTGTCTCAAAACAAAAGCAAAAACAACAGCAATTTATTCTCTTAGGGCCATGATCCTTCTGAGCCTCTAGATATACTCCTTCCTGGTCTCTTCCTAGCTTCGGCAGTGGCCTTCCATTCCTTGGCGTTCCTTGGCTTGAAGCTGCAACATTCCAATCTCTGTCTCTGCTGATGCACGGCCTTCTTTCTGTGTCTCTCCCTCCATGTCTCTTCTCTGTATTCTTCTTATAAGAGCATCAGTCATATGGGAATAATGCCCACTACAATGACTTTACCTTAAGTAATGACATCTGCAACAACTCTGTTTCCAAATAAGGTCACACTTTGAGGTATTGGGGATGAGGGTGGGGTTAGGAATTCAATATATTTTGGGGCTAGAGAGGGGGACATAAATCAACCCATTATCAGCTCTTATATAGCTGGCACTGTATAATTTGGGTTCCCTTAGAAATAGACCCTGAAACAGAGATTCATGTTTAAGCAGTTGATTTGGTAGTGATCCCAGAAAATGCCCTAGGGAAGTGGGAAAGTAGGGCAGGGATATGATAAAATTACTGATTAGACTTATTTGGAGTTTTTCAAGGGACTTCAGTTTCCTAGGTTTCTGAGAATTAGAAAAAAAAAATTCAGATAGCTCACTGATATCACAGAAGGGCAAACCCGCACAGACAAAAATCGAACCTACCGATGGCCATTTAATGAGATATAGAAAGATTTAGAAAGAGCATTTCCTGCCTCAGCCTCCACTCTGCACCTTCAGCTCCTCAACTGTGTCTGACTTGTCTAGAAGGCTAAGTAAGGTGAATTGTTACATGGTGCTCTTTCTAAGGAGGCAGGGTGGGTTTCTTAGCATTAATGTTTCTTTTTAAGGGGGACACCATGCATTTATATATAGATAGAGGTTAGCACCAATTTTATCATGTAAAAAAAGGCTCAGAGAGTTTTCTTGCTTAGGATGATGCAGCAAGTTTTTGAGGGAATCTGGGTTATCGTCCAAGATTTTTTTTACTGTTTTGTATGCATTACTTCTTTTCACATAAACACAAATATTTTTTGGTTACTTAGGAGCTTTGTATACAGTGTGATCCAGTTATTGAAATTGCTACAGTAAAATATATTTTACTGGAAACAGAGGCACCCCACATAATCTGGCAAGAAATTTGGCATAGTTTTAAAAGAAGTGTTTTCTCCTTTATAGATTGTGTCCTGTAACTCAAAGATTTTATATGCAGTATACATGCCCGAATGTTTGTTTTGATATCTAAAGTAGTAATACAAAATCCAATATAGTTAACCACTGTAATTTTGGATGATAAACTAAGTGACGTTATATGTGAGACAAAGAGTAATTTTTAACATCAGAATATCTAGCTGGTCCTGTACAGTCAGGGGTAGAAAGAGAATCCAATTACTACTTTCCCAACATGGTATCTAATGGAGAATAAAACTTCATGGGCCCATAATTTATAAAAATCTCATGCAAAAAAAAAATCGTGGAAATTATACTTGTGAGAATTGTAATCCTATGAAAAAATTTTTAGCAGAGTTATGGAATGGATGTGAATTTTATATTTTCTTTTGGCCATGATTAAAGTTAGAAGGAGGATTTTGTACTAATTATTTCTTTGTATACTTCAAGACTTGGTTTCAAATCCTGTCTCCCACTTATTGTAGTATGATTGGACTATTTATTTAATTGTCCTCTGCTTTGTCATCTATAAATTTTAAACTTTTATTCCCATCTGCTAATGAATTCCTGCCATATATTAAGTGTAATTAAAGAGTCTCATTATAAATAAAATGACTTTAAAGGATTATCATTAGGATAACTGACAAAGCTTGACACGTGAAGTAGAGACTCAATAAAAAATATTTTTATTCCTAGTCATGGTATGTGCTATTTGTATGTATCATGATATACGTTGGAAGAAGTATTAAAAAAAAAACAAAACCTCAATTTAGAGACTATGGGCATGTTATTCAAACTCTGACAACTTCAGTTGTTTCTTCTCTAAAATAAAAAAAAGGAACTACCTTTCAGTGTTGAGAATCAAATGTGTTAATGAATGCATGAAGTTCTTTGATATTACTTTTTATCTCTAAACTGGGAATTTTATTCATCACATATCTTAAAATGTTATGAAGCCCAATTTAGAGAACGCATCTGAAAGTAAATTTTTAAAAATCTGATTAAGTATTGTACAAATGTGAATTTTTGTTATGAAAAGTTCTAGAAACATTAGATCTGTTTCTGATCGTAAACGTTTCTTCTGTAAACACTCTAAAGTGTTTGCTGAACTCTCAAACTTAATCAAATCATTATGTTGTTGAATATTATCAATCATGACCCCATATTTAAAAAAAACTAATTTGTGAATATTTAAATTTCTAGGAAACTGAACATCTCTTCTAATGATTATTAATATCACATTTTTTAAAATTTTATAAGTGGTTTATTACAAGCTTTCTTTAATCAGTAAGATTTACTTTATGTTAAATATGTGATTTGATTAGTAAAATTCTATTTTGCATTGCTTTTTACAATCTCACTGTGTAAAATGTTTTCCTGTAATTAAAATGAACAAATTAGAAATATTGAATAATCCTTTGGATGAAGCCCCCTGCAAGGTAATCTCTGAATTACAAGGTCTGTGCCCTAAGAAGGCTTAGGTATGAAGTAAGACAGACAAGACCAACATTGTCAATAAAACATCCATGGATGAACTGATACTCAAGTGAGATACTGAAGGCAAAGAGGATGGGAAATAAAAGGGCAGTGGCCTATGTAAAGGAGAGCTGGGAATGACCAGGCATTTTCAGAGAAAAATAGACATTGTGAAGTATAGTCAGGCACTGGTGATGAGAAGAAATAGGAAATACGTTGCTTGTGGCAGTCATTGTTTTCCAGACTAAGGAGAGAGTGGACAGACATCGAGTGTTTTTAGCAAAGGAATTAACAACTTAAAAGGGAAGCTCTGGGAGATTAACTTGTTAGTGGAGTTCAAAGTTGAATGGAATGGAGAGATAGGAAAACTTCTAGAGTATCTGTAGTTTGAGAATGACTTGTTAAGGGCATAGAATGAATTTAATGACAGTAATAAGTAAAAGGCTAGGAAATGATTTATTACAAAAAATTAAAAACTAATCGTACTTGTCAACTGATCCAAATAAAATACAGGGAAGTCAGAAAAAAGGAATTTTTTTTTTTTTTCAGAGGGAAAGGTAAGGGCATTGTGGTTGGTAAGGTCAACCTCAGATACAGAAATGTTGAGTTAATCTGGTTAGGCCAGTTTTGTAGCAGACTAGGGCTGGAGTCTTGAGAGTGGACTAATTCTATGAAGGAGAAAGTGTAGGCTTGTATTGCTAACCCTGATCTCAGATACAGAGCTCATGAAACCAGACTGAGTATGCCATAAATGTTCCATTTCTATTGTATCCCTGTTCTACTGAAGGCTTTTCTTTAAGAGACTCTTTGTTTCAAATTATCAGGTAAACTTTCTAGTTATGAAGGCTGTTTCAGCCTTCACACTGTCAACCATCACACTTATGTCCTGTTAAACTGAACACCAAGAAAAGTTGTAGGTTTTTGCATTTATTGAAATGGAATGTTCTTTGCAACGCTTTAGCTATGGCCACTTAAATGTCAACATTGTTAACAATGCTGTGTCTAAATTAGATACCTACAGGAAAGCTCTTTTAGTTGGAAGACCTTGCATATTATAAAGCTTCTTATATTTGAATGTATTATTAGTAAGAAGTCACTTACAACGTATATGTGCTTCCATCCTTAGAAAGACATTTCTACTATTCTAATCAGTGAGTTTAAATTCAGTTTTTAAAACTTTATGATTAGTTAGGAAAATCACCCCACAGGGGAACACATCAAAAAATGTTTTAGGATTTTAGACATTTAAAATATCCTTTACCAATCTTAGAATTGATTTTAATGAAAACACAACTTGAGACAATTTTCTCTATTAACAACATTCAGCTGTTTCCAGCTGCTTTGTCAGTTTAGTAAGGCGTCAGGAATTCTTCTTATCCCTCCCAAAAATGGAGCTCTGGGTGTGTAGCATTTTCCCTGCTGTGATACTGTTGTGTCTCTCTCATGACGTATACTTCCGAAAGTTATGTATGAAGAACTTGGGGCTGTGTGTTCATGGGGGAGTGTGGGCTCCTTTCTCCCTTCTGCTTTAAACAAATCACTCACATATCTAGCTTACATGGTTTTCTCCATTAGTCTTCCTCATTTTCTCTTAGTGCTTCCTCTGGTGCAGATTCTTAGGTCACTAAGAAAGGTGTCTCCTATCAGTGGAAGTGTTCTGCTTTCAGATATTCGTAATATAATGTGACAGTTTTTCTGAGTCTAGCTATACAATTTCTTTAAAATAATAATCAAAAAATACCTCTACTTTTTTTTTTTTTGCCACTGAGCTAGAAGAAAGGTCTAAGGGAAATATATTTGTGCTTTCAAAGTCACGTGGTTCTTTACATTTATGAGCCTTTAAAGTTACAAGCCTCCTTCAATAGCAGGAAGTTCACATTTACAGTTGCTAGTATTATTGTTATTCCAATACCAGTATTATGAGAAATATTTGCATATCTAAAACCTAATATATATCCATTGTTCAGGCATTAGTCAGAATAGGATTTCTTACCAACACTCACACAAACATGCACACCAAGTAGCAACTAATCCAAGTTTTAGGAACTCAGTAGGGATTTATTTTCCTAATAAAAATAATCAATGGTTGCCGATTTTCTTCCTTTTCACTTACATACTGATTTTTTTTCCTTTTTGAAGACTTTAAAATATGTCATTGTAACAGAATCTCTAGTTATTTGAAGTTTATATGTAACAAAATATACAGTCTAGAATTATACTAAGCATAAAATATAATACAAGCACTCAAGTTATGAGATATACACGAAAGGTATGCATATACACAAGATGTGTAGCTATATATAGATAGGTAGATAGTTATATATGTATATGCATGCATATGTATACATATACACATATACATGTATATATTTGCCTATCTATATATCTATCTACATACCTTTTTTATGTATCTATACATACCTATACATGTATATACGTCTATATAATTGTAACTACAACTATATATGTACAAACACATTATGTTTAATTTATCAGCACTGAATTTAATCTTCCAGTCTTTCCAATATTTAGGCAACAACATATTTTAAAGATAAGTTAATTATGATTTTCTTAATATGAAAATGGAAAATTCTGCTAAAGTTTAAATTTGGAAAGAGTTAAATCTAGAGTCTTCATTGATGCCTCTTTTTTCATTGTGGTAAAATGTTAATTGCAAAATAACAAGTAAATATTCTATTCTGTCATGTTTACATTGAGAGTGTGTGTGCCAAGGTGGTATAAGCTGGTATAAGTTGGTATATGCTGATACATAAGTGCCACCGATTAGTTTGTAGCTTGTTCATTTGCTAATGTAAAGCACTTGTTCAATTGCAAACCTCTCCCTCCTGAAGGCAAAGGACATGCTAGTGGCCTGGCAAAGTGGAATTCCAGCAGCAGCAGCAGCAGCAGCAGCAGCAGCAGCAACAGCAACAGAGCCCAGGGGCAGAGAGACCCTCTTTGTACATAAGGCCCCACTCTTTCTTCCTTTAGACATACTTTGAACCTCATCCAAAAGTGAGAGCAATTGAACAATGTTGTCCTAAATAATTATTTTTAACAATAATATTTGCAAAATGTCTTCAATCTAAAGATGATTTATAAAGGGTATGTATCTACATTTTGTATCCTCATCAAGCATTCTCACTCACTGTTTGCTTTGGCTCACTATTCATTAGCTGGGTTTCAACAATGAAGAAACAAGAATTGATTGGTCTGTCACTGTATACTGGGGCAGCCAGCCCCCAAAAGCATTGCTAAACTTAGTTTCCAAACAAATCTACAGGATGCTTTTGCAAACGTACACGCTTTATCATTTGAGATTTCTCCCACGTGAAAATATGCGAGATCCAGAGCATGAGACCACTGGAATTATTTAAGTCTTTTATTTTCACTTTAACTTGGAAACCTTTACAGGAATTTTTGCTAACCGCATAAAGTTTACAACGTTGCAAGACAATTCTACAGAATGTCTCCCCATCTATCTGTAATGATTACTGTTATTTTCAAGCTATTGTAAATTGAGCACAGCATCATTCATTCGGGAAAGCTCTCCTGGCTTGCGTCATTTTAGCCACATTGTTCTCTGTGGCAGGTAAGACTAATCCTGTAGCATTTTAACTTCAAACTTAAAAGAAGAAAGCAGCACAGCCAAGACACAACTGAGTATAGTTCATTTAACTAAAGAGGCCCAGTTGCCTTTACTATAATGCAGTCATGGATGCTCTGCCTTATGTTCCTAGGCTTTTCTTCTATTGGAGAGAACTTCTGCTTTCACACATTAACACCCTATGCCAAAATCCAGCCTGTGACTGCCTCCTCTGAGAGAATTGTGGGCAAAGTTGTAATTATTGCTTATTTAGGTGCCTGCTCCATTTGACATACATGAGTCACTTTTGTTCTTTTCTTTTTTGTTGTCACAAGGCTCCTATCCCTTTAGATTTCTTTTCTGTTTGTAAAGGGGGAAGTGTCTCTAGGCTATTCCCACAGTGTCCTCCATCCAATAGGTTACAAAGGTACTAAAACGCCAAATAGAAATGGTACCCTTGGGAAAAAATCCATTTCTTCTGAGGTTGTCCCTGTTCCCGTGAATGAAGACCTCTTTGAGGTTACAAATATGTTTAGCAACATCTCCATACAAATGACTACAGGTTGTTTCATTCAGACTCCAAGGAGAAAGCCCTCCTATCCTGGATAGGCGTGAGGTGATGAATACACTCTTGGAACAAGGAAGCTTTATTTAAAAGATTCTTTGTGTTCTTCTGAGTACCCTAATGAGCTATCCAGGGTGGTGCATCAATGTGGGAGCAATCAGAGAAGTCCTGTATACTCTTTTCATTAATCCTGCTCTCTTTTGTAGCCATGCTTGTTGTTGACTCACAGTACTCATCATTCCTTTGACTGAATAGTAGAAAAAACATGACTTCCATTTTATGGCCCACATCACCAAAACCATCAGTTTTCATATATGGCGAAGAGCAGCGCAGGAACCCTAAGTCTTGCCTCTACGCCTATGAGAGGTCAGGATTTTGATTATTCAAAGATGTTTGCAGAAAATACCAACCTGAAAGCTTGAGGGGAATGCATGTTTGCTAAGTTTACCGTGTTTAATAAACCTCAAACCACTGGAAATCTTAATTGATTCCATTTGGATGCAGGCAGTCAGACTGTATCTATACAAATCAAGTGAATATGCAAGAGCTTTATCCAGATAACTTGGGCCCCCTTGCATATTTCACAAGTATATTTGGTGCTTTCAAGATTCAAATAATGCTTCAATTCTTTGTTTCAAGTAACATGTAGACTCAGCCTTAATGGTTATGTTTTCTTATCTTAATATTCAGGGACTAAAATTCACACTGCATTTCATTTATTTGAGACATAATTTATAATTAAGCATTCACAATTTCATCATATTTTAGTAATATAGAGCCTGTGGAGAAATAGAATTCAAAATTAAATTGATTTCTAGATAAAGGCAAAATAAGTTCCTTGCTTAAAATATGTAATAGTTTAGGTCTAATGTAAGGTTTTTTCATATAATTTGTTTTGATCATTGCCTTGAGTCTCCATTTTCCTTTGTATGCTTAATAATAGCCTAAACTATATATTGACACCATACTCAGAAACACTGCAACCTCTGTGAAAACCCAAGACAACATGAGTATGTAAAATTTAGTTTTGTGGAGTGTCATTTACGCCAAAGTATCATGAAACACTTTCTGGCTGATTCGATTATAAGAAAAAGAAGTGAACGTGTCACACTATCCCATTCAGCTGGTAGCCGCAGACAGATGTAGGCAATTCAAAGCGGAGAGTGCATCCTCAGTTCTTGAACATAATTTTACTGGTGGAATTGAGAAGCTCAGTGACTTTGCCTGGCACCTAACCACCCCTTCATTTCTTGCTCACACTGTCTATGGAATACTTTTCCCTTTAAAATAACAGGCCGAAAACTTTTGGCAGAGAGTATAAATGAATTAGAAAAGTTGTGTATAGGTAACTCAAAAACTCAAAACACTAATAATTCTCATGTTTCTTGAAACAGAAAACTACAATTCTTACCTCAAAATTAGTCAGTCGGTGTACATTTCAGGATGTTTTATAGCATACACCTAAAACCCATACCTTTTGAGGCAAGAAGACAAAAACCTCGTTTCTAAGCCTTGTTTCCTCCAGCCCATCAGCAGCACCTCGGCATTCTGGCACTCCATTCTATTTATTTTTAACTGAAACCTCAGTTATAATTAAACCGCTGTGGGTGAAGGTAGGATGCCACTGCTTTAACCCAGATAAGTTTGCCTGGAGTTTGTGGGCACGAGTGT
This sequence comes from Pithecia hirsuta, assembly GCA_963573645.1. Classification (NCBI taxonomy): domain Eukaryota; kingdom Metazoa; phylum Chordata; class Mammalia; order Primates; family Pitheciidae; genus Pithecia; species Pithecia hirsuta. Next base: position 15,733 of record CAUYLZ010005222.1, on the reverse strand, counting down.
ATGATGAAAGATCAAATATCACATGCAGCTGACATGTTCTGAACAGGTTCTGTATGTCCGTGTGTTAACTGTCCACAGTAGAAAATTTGAGTTAGTGATTTAAACCTCTGCACTTCGAAAGTTCCCAAAGCAAGTGAAAATGGTGTTTGAGGGTAAAGCGATAGGAGCAATATCAAAACAGTCAGTGAAAATAAACTCCCTGTGTGTATTCCTATGTTTGTGCCCTAGGTGCTAATTACACTAAGGACAGGAATTACAAAGGAAAAGACAAAGACCTAGAGCTCTGAGTGAGGCCTAATTGTGTTTACACAGATAAAGAGACTAGATGGGAGAAGAAAAGAAACAACGGGTAAAAAGTTCTCCATTTAGTCTTTATAATTAGTTAAGAAACATTTAAATTAATAACACATTCTGAGTAATGCAGCATGTGTGGCATGTAGCACATTTTAAATTAATTCTTGAAATAGTTACTGGTGTCCTACTTTATTTCAATTTTGATAAATTAACTTACAGTCTCTTTTTGATGGGTGTCCCATAAAGTAAAAATTAGTATTTCATCTGCCATTAACTACTCTTCCTGTAGAAAAAAAAAAAGGTAATATATATAAAAGGCAGGATTGAAAATGGATATTTGAAGTTAATCCTATTAATTTGTATTTTTAACAATGGCATTGGGGAAGAAGAAAGGATAATAAGTTTTATGAGCTTATTTGTGTAGCCTTCTAGTAGAAAAATCTCTTGATTGTTCATGTTTAATATAAAACTGGTCACTTGCATTTATTATTCCTCAATGATATGATACAATAGTCTTCTCTGGTATTTTGGAGCTCAGAGAAAAGGCCTGAGATTATAAGACTACTTCCAAATAGCTAGCTTTTGTCCTAGAATTATGTAAAAATTTACAATCTGCTGATTACACTATTAGGGAGCTGCAGCCTCATTGACCTGATGTCATAGTTACCTTTGGAATCCTTAATGTCTCAAGGCATGATCCAGGGTAGTGCTTCTAAAAATTCCTACTTTGATTTTGTCTGCATCTCTGTATGTCCATGTGCATGTGTGTGCTTGTCTTTAATTTTGAGCAATTAGTAAAAAAAAAACTTTTCCATGTGATCCTTCAGTCTAGCAAGGAATCAAGTTATTTTTCCTCATGTTTACTTATTTATTTTGTATGCTTTCCCATCCAAGCAAGCAATTCGAGTGTATGTAACAATCAGAGGGGACCAAATATAAACTAAAAAATGGTCATATGTAAACCTCAGACAAAAGAATGAGGCACAATAAGGTGAATTTAAGAAGTAGCTAGAAGAATCATTAGCTTTATTTCTAAGGATTCTAATTTTTGTCCCTGAAAGTATTGCAACTTGAGAATAGATAAGTGCATTTTGTTGAATTGATGAGAAAAAAAAATCGGAAATGTTTCTTTTGATTTATAACTGTCAGCAATGCATGCATGTTCAGGGGTACATTCTTTTCAAAATATTTCTTTAAGGACTGGTTAATTATCTCTGATACTTCACTCCCCTCCCCCACCCTCATCTTTGCATTAATTTATCTACCCTAACAATAAGTGTATGCCTTAATCATATATATTTAACCTACTCAGCTTTTCTAAAAGGACATATTTATGTCTGGAAAAACCAAAGTGATTTCACTTTGTTCTGACAGAACAACGTACATTTCATTCAAGTGTCTTTTTTTTAGGTGATACTCTTAGCAAGGGATTTTATTTACTGAATGACATTGCTGCTAACCTGGAAAGGAAGATATCCATTCTTCAAATACTGTCATTACCAAGCTTTAAAAAGACTTGATTGTACCATGTTAGGGAAACAGTGTCAGATTTTCCATCAAACTTTCTCCCACTGTAATAACTGAGCATAAAAATGAACTTCCAGTGATGAAATGACTACAAAGCAAATTAATGCAATCAAGGCATTAGTAACAACTCTGTCCATATCTGTTCAATATTTTCAAACTATTCTAAAAAAACACACCCAGAAGGCAAACTAACAGTGAATAGAAACAAAATGGTCAGCAGCGTGTGTCGCATGTTATTTGAATGGAAAGTAATTTATCGCGTCTGAAATAAAAGCTGTTTATTCTTGTGTTTCACTGTCTGTAACAATCTTTACCATTTATCTGTGAAAAAGTGAGAAACTGTACCGTTATTAGCATATGAATACTTGACACATCAAATTGGCTGTACAATAACAGAAGGACATTTGCTATTGGTGTATGCACACAGACAAAGCAGCCATTTTGAAAAAAATTGAAATGGTGTGGGTGGTTTAACCCTTTACTTATCTTGTAGGTTTCCCACTCCTGATTTTGACCGGAACAGTTTGGCAGTTAGAATCAGAATATTTTTATAGGATATAAAAGTAATCAGGGGCCATTATGCTCATGATAATTACATTGATACATTCACTCTACTAGAAAAATAGAAGCGGAATGACAATAAAGGAGTTTGTATGAGTGTGTGTATGTGTGTGTACATGCATGTGCGGGGTGGGGGAAGGGAGTGGAGGCCGGCAGTGTGGAGGGTGCAGCAATGAAACAATGCCTGCATACAGTTTTATTTCATGGCAACAACATAGTGGTCCTTGGGTCAGATGTGTGAAACTATTTCTCAAAGAAGCTGCATACATAATTGAGGCCCTCCGAAGGGTTCCCAGTTGAAGTTGCCAGGCTACATTCATTTCAAAAGCAGAGCCATTTGTTATCATATTTAAATTAACTCTGTGCACACTGAACTTGAATTTTAGAGTCCTGCTTACTTGTAATTCTTAAAATAGTTGAGAAAGGGGAAAACATGTGTCTGGAAAATGGAAATAAGGTAGTCCCCACAAGGGACTGCAGTGGTTCTCATGCAGGCCTGCAGTGAAACAGCCTTTTACAGATTAAATTTAGAAAGATCTATTTGGAAAGACTAGAAACACGTCTTAATTTTCTCATGCAATTTTTTGTGTAGATCCAGATTTGTTGCAAAGTGTTTTCATTTGTAATCTGTGTGCCAGCTAGGTTTTAACCCTTATCAGGGTACTAAACTCATTCCCTTTCCTACTCCCCCAGATTATTCTTTGTTTTGAAATTTAGAATTAGATAATTTCTAAAGTTGCACAAAATTTAAACTATTTTAGTCTAACATGTCATTTCAATCTTGGCTATTAAAAAATACAGTTTTTTTCCTAATCTGTGAAACTTTATGCATTATTTTAAACAAAGTTTATGCAACTTACTAGATAAATGTTTTGATAATTTTGCCAATTGCTGATACATTTATACAAACAAACAAACTCAGTGGAAATCCATACATGTAAACTGACTTGTATTGGGACCTTCCTATAACTACACAGAGGAAAAGCTTTCCAAATGAAAATATTGTGCATGTTTTTTTCAATATGCACAGAGACATGATTGCACGTTATTCTCTCTGTCTGATAAAAGTATTTAAAGTTTAAGCTATCTCCATTGTTAGAATTTTCTCCATCACGTGAGTTGGTAAAATTAATCATGGGACAGACTTTCATTTCTGCTAAGTTTCATATATAGAAGTAAATAGCTCATTCTTAATAATCTATGTATTTTTCTTCTCTTTTGAAAAATAAGTTTAAAGGTTTTAATCACTATTCCTTCATCATTATAAGACACTAATTTGCTATAATCAAGAAAACCAGTGTTCATCGTTGTAAGGAAAATTTAACATTTTAGACTGCAACGCATAGTAAAATTTGATTTGAGGGCAATAAAAAAGAAACAAAAAACAAAACAAAGCAAAAAAGTGCAAAGAATATAAAATACCATTAAAAGCTGTGATGTTGAAAGTAATCTTCCAAATACTTACTAAGTCTCTCATATAACATAAAGAACATCTTATTGTTCTCTTTATAAGTAATTAGCACTTGTGAAGTACTACTATATCCATAGAAAGCAGGAACTGGTCATCTTAATGACATTATCTATGAATAATATAACAATCGACAGGCAACATGAAAGTTGAAAATAAGTTACACAATTTTAAATTCCTTTAAAATTGTTGAACAAACACATACAAAAAGTGCCTATTTGTCTTTCTTTTCTTCTAATAAAATGCGATGTTTTAAAACCACAACTCATTTGCTTATTTAAAGTTCTGCGTGGCCAGCAATACTACAAGGTTAGTATGTCCTCCCAAGTGCTCTTTGAGAATCTTGTTTACTTATTGGTGGAAGTGATGTACCATACTCGTGTATCCATGACAACACTGCAACATGCCTGAGCAGTACTAGATCCTTCTTCTTCTTCTTTTTTTTTTTCTGCAACTGCAATATGAGATTAAAAGTAAGAAGCTAAATCTTATTAAACAGCAGAAGCTTTTCAAAGATAAACCATAAACTTTATGGGAACATTTAAAAGTTGCTTGTGGTGATACATTTCTGCTATTTCAAAGCTTTACCCAGGTCCATCCTGACTACAAATAGTTATGAATGTTAGAAAAATTAGGATAGATAAAACTTTGCCAATTCTCAGATGGTTTCATAATACAAATAATGTAATTTGGCTGGGTCAAAATTGAATAATTAATGATATCAGTTTCATATCTAATACTTACATCCAACACTGGTCCTCTTTGAAAGCTTCAAGTTATCTTTCTTATGTAAAGCTGTCTTAAAGAAAACTGCTATATGCTCCAAGAGATTGTTAACTTATTGGTCAATTGGCATTTAAAAGCATTTATGACCAACAGTTTGTCCCTATTTATATTTTATATTTTTAATTAGAGTATTTTAATTAATGTACAGGACAGAAACTTTTGAAAATTAAAATGTAAAATTTTCCTTTTTGTTTGCTAAAGAGGTAAATTTTTCTTATTCTGCAGAATTATTTTAAAATGTATAATTATTTCAATGAACCTAGGTATTAGATAAATAACCATTTTCCCCCTCATTGGTCACTAAAATTACTCATTGGGTCTAGCAAGATTCTATTTAAAGTTCTATTTTGGAATATTTCAAAATATGCTAAGCTTTTCTAAACCCAAAATTAAAATTTGAACTCAAGTGGTTATTAATGTTTGTTTCATTAGCTAATTCTGTCGCTCATCATAGAATTAAATTTGGAGATGACTAGATATCAACATATCTCAAATCTGATGGCTCACTTATTTGGTACTCTCTTGACATTCAATGTTTTTAGAAATTACCTAATAGTAGAAAAGTAACTGTGATATGCTTGCAAAATGACTTATCAACATTTACTGCAAAATGAAGAGATTAAGTTTTCAAAGTATAATGAAAAATAATTCTCTTTCCCTCCGCTTTTTCTCTCCCTCTATCTTGCTCTCTTCCAATCTTTTACTTCTTTCTCGACCTTTGTTTCCTGCTTATTTCTCCTTTCTGAGACTCTTAAGCTAAGCCAATCAACTCATAGGCAGCACGCTCTGAAGAAACTGGCACACATATGGCAATGAACTGGTTTGGTAAACATATGTCTTTGCAGGCATTGGATGTCTTGCCAGGAATGAGATATTCCGTTTTGGGGAATGAGGGTGGGAAATGCTTAACCACCTACAGATGTTTTGCATCAAAAGCTAAAGAATTGCAGTCAAAGAGCTGCAAAATGTGTAATTTGGAATTTTTCCAGGTTTGTTTTTTTTTAATAAGAAAAAAGTTAACAGCTTTCCTATTCATCTCTTTTGAGAAAATTTACAGTCGTTTCCCAGTTCTTTCCCATTCTAAAGTAAGGACAAAAGACTGAAACCGAAGCTGTCCATCTGCTCCATAACAGTAATGTTATAATGGGTGCTGTCCATTTTTATGCTACTGCTCATGTGTGCCCAGGGGACTGGAACTATTTAATTCACTGATTTCACAGCTCTGTTTCGTGTCACAAAAGGTTAAAAAAAAAACCAACACACTTTTTAGCACCCTGTTTACAAGGACTCCCTGTAAACCTAACTGAAGTAACAGATTCCCACCCTGCCCCCCATCCCAGCTCCCTCTAGTTTTCCTTCTAATTTGGTGCATTCAGATAACAGGTAATAGATGGAACTCACACCATTATTGACTTGTCCTGTACAAATAGTGGATATTTCAAATCTGCTGTGAATGTTACTTTCAAAAGCCCACAAATTCCAGAAGTAGATTTGAAAAGAAAGATGTTTGCCTTTAAGATTTTAGGATTAGACAACTCTGTTTTCCCAGAAGTCCAAGAATTAATGCTCTAGATTAGCAGAGAGTTAATGAAAACCTGCAGAGGAAGACTGATGACTTCTATTCCTCTCCACCAGGCAGGGGCTGAGCAGTCCACACGCAGCTGGTGCATGCTGGTGTTTTGCCAAGGCCGTAATGAAGCATGTGCACTCCAGGGCATTTTCCTGGAAAGACAGAGGTGGCCAGAAAATATCCGCTTGGGTCCATTCTATGGTCTTCTCAGAGCAGTGATGCAGGGTGTTGAAGCTGGTACTCAAGTTTGCCACCAAAGAGAGAATGTGGACATGAAGTTGAGGGGGTTTCTATCTATTCTCCACCAAGAAGGGCCTCAATAAGAATATTTCAGTATATCGGATCCTTCTGGCAGCCCATTTATGATCATGTGTTTCTGTAATATTTTTGATAATTAAAATATTAGCCATAAATAATGTACTATCAAGATGCAGTCGTCACTTTCATTTTGGTGCCATTAATCAAACTCACTTCTCTGTGGTAACTGTGAACATATGTTTATATACCCTTGAAAACTACTTTGTGTGTGAACAAGCTTAAAGAGCAGTGAGCCTCTCCTCATACGCCATTTAAAAAATATTGTTATTAAAAAACAAAATCTCTTAATTTCTTTTTTCAGTAACAATAGCAAATATTTATTTTGTATTCACAGGTTACAGGAAACTACTGGATGCAGCAGGCATCTGAAAACATAAATTAGAAACGCTGTCTGACCTTAGAGAAATTCCATAAAATTGTATGCTTATCAGTTAGCACTTCTCAAACTGAATTTGTTCATTTGTTCATTCATTCAAACACTTCTTGAGAATCTACCATATGCTAAGCACGTATTCTAAAAAATATTAATAGAAGCATCTCAAAAAATGAGTTCTGTTGTCTAATAAGTTTGGGAAACACTGTGTATTATGTTTCCATTCTTTGAGATATAAGCATGTTCTATGTATCAGGCAGGCCCTGTTCCATTGTATTAATACACCTGAAAAACCTTTTATTTCATTTGTATTTTCCCATAAGAATTATAACTTATTTTTCTCTCCAAACCCCCCTCCAAAACAAAATAAAGTAGTAACGTCAGAATGCTAGAGTACTGAAAGATGAAGATTGACATTCATTTGTGTAATATAGACCAAAAAAATGACAGAACAATTCTTGTTGCATTCATTTCTAATGGTAATTCTAGCAGACTTGTTACCCAGAGTAACATTAATAGGAAAGTAGGGGCATTATACTTCTTGAATACGGGTTCTTTAAAAAATAAAAATTCTGAATGTGTCAAGGTTAAAAACGAGAATCTTAGAACTAATTAGCACACTGTGAGAGTGCTGTAGATGACAAAACTGATTTTTAAATATAAATAAATTTTGATCAACCGATTCAACCAGATAGACAAAGGTAGAATTTATATCTTGAAAAAATTGGTATGATGTTTTCTGCTAAGACATAAAGCTTTCTTTCAACAACATATTGAACCTCTCTTATAAATGTAGATGTATGTTAAATTCATAGAAGTTGATGTTTGAGCGATCAGTTAAAAAATCCTGAAACTCATCTACCCAGTATGTCTAGAGACAGACTAAGATAACAGGATATTCTCAACTGTTTACTTTGTAATTTTAGAGTTTCATTTTGATTCTATGAGAGGTAATGTTACAATAAAATATGTCTTCTTTGTGCATAGCTACTTTTCATGGATCGTATAAACTGGAGCTCAGGATAACTGACAATTTTGGCTATCAGTTCAACTTCTGATGCCATACTGAAAGGAAATTAAAATATGTACTCAATAGAATGTGACAGTAACAATGATAGTCTATGGATTTACATGATTTATGAAGAAGGATCCAATTGGAGAAGTTTATGAATCTTCCAAAAAGAACTCACCATGGAGCTATTACTATTATCTTTCTGATATTCTACTGAAAGTGAAATACACTTACCAATTCTCTAAAGGCAATGTCTCTTCACCTCAAATAAATCTTCCTTATAGGTCATATAAATAGAATTAAACTGGTATATAATGTTTCCATTTGTTTTCCCCGCAGAATAAACTCATTATAGTCAGCCCATTAGAAAATGATATTAAAGGATTTAATTGCCTGTGCATATTAAATATACTTAAAATTTATAAAAATAAACATTTTGAGATTGAGTAAATATTCTGCAATAATAGAAATGTGCATATTGACATACTAGAAATACACAAGGTGATAGAGATACATAGCACTATGACATACAATATGTACCTCCATGAAGCATGAAGAAATTTCAGAGTCTAGAGTCTAGACCAGACAAGGGCAAAAATGCATTCTGGGAAACACAGGTGGAATTGCTAATAGATTATAAATGGCAATTTAGCTTATTTAGACAATATCTTTGGATAAAATATTGCATTTATGATAATAAGGGGAGATTTACAACAATTGGCATGGTGATTGATCTCTTAGAGTGGGCATTCCTCCCCAAGGGAGGAATGTATTTGAAAATGTGTCTTTACAGTTTCAGAATAACATGTTTCAAACTTGTCCTACTGACAGCTGCCACTTATCAAAAGTTTATGTGAAATGAAGAATCAAGCTAACAATTTAACACTAATTAGAAGCATGAACAAAACTAATGATCTAGTAAACTTAACAAAGTCCCAAAGTCCCAGAGGTCCTGGAGAAATGTATTCTTTTCTTAGTTTTGATTTCTCAAAAGCTCCTGGGAGGGCCTTTTAGCTTTTAGATATGGTGGTCAGGCAACAACAGTAAGAAGGAAGACATGAAACAATTTTGGAAGTTAGGTAAGCACTTTGTTAAAAACCCTGTGCTTATTGTCACACAACATCTCTACAAAACTGTCTATATATTTGTGAGATGAACAAAATTGCAAGAAGGAAATGAGTCCAATTCAGAAAAGTTAATTCAGGCTTAACTTTCTAAGGTAATTTTTTTAAACAGTTTTTTTCAGTTTGAGCAGAAAAATGTATGATTAGGGTTGAATTCTAATTTTCTGTGTGTTCTGAACTGACGGAAAAATTGAGAAATCTTGAAGTATATAGTTGAGGAATTTTTGAATTACAAATAGGTCATTTTTTAAAAAAAAGTTAAACCACAGAGAATTAAAACTTTAAAGATGTAGATTTTTTAAAAAATCTCTTCAGTTATTCTAAAAAACCAAATCACTTTAGTTATTCTAAAAAAACAAATAAACTTTAAAAACTTTCCTGAAGTAAGACAAGCCACTTCTCATCATTTCTGTGCTCTTGTAACATCTAATCTAATTCAAAAAGCAGACGTTTCTGTTACGCGAGAGCTGCTGGGTCTCCAAGCTAATAAGGGCTCCTATGATTTCTATACAGTTCGATGATTTTTGTGTTTCTTCATCTCCATTTTTCCTGTATCTCATTTCCATGAGTGGAATGCCTACATTCTGCTTGAGACTCCTTAACTACAACTGCAGCGAAGATTTCATCGATGTGATCTGCCCACACTCATATTACTTTGTGTCAGTAGTGGTGAACTCTTTGGAGACAGAAATTGTGTCTTGTTGATTTCTGATTTCCCAGTAACTCATATGGCTCATGGAACATAGTGAGTGCTAAATAAATGTTCTCTGAATAAATCAAGTATATTTAACAAAGCTTATAGAGTATTACACTTAAAACTGTGCAAGAGGGTCCAGGACACTATGCTTTAGAGTAGTGTTGTCCAGTAGAAATTTTTGCAATTGTGAAAGGGTTCTATATCTGCATCCAGGATAAAGTAACTACTAGTCACCTGTGCTAGTTATATATGAAGTGTAACTAGTGCAACTGAGGAATTGAATTACTAATTTCACTAAACTTTATTAATTCAAATTCTAATTAAATAGCCACGAGTGACTAGTGGCTAGACAGGTTTAGTCCTTCAACCACGTCCCTTTCCATGCCAGACGACCAGTCCACGATCGCCCATGTTCCCCCTACTGACCAGGCTGCAGATACTCAGAACTCCAGAATTTCCTACCCACTCTGCACTCATGTCTTGGCCTGTTTCGTCTTCTTGCCTGGTCTGTCTTCCCAAGGACAGAACTTGTTGCTGGTGTGCACATTCTATACCAAAGCAGTGTCCAGGTAATAGCAGTTTACTGCAGAGAATGGCTGAGTAGAGACAGCATGAACAGGTCTTATACATGTAGCTGAGTGTCCCATACATGTGCAGGAGATGTTCTGAAGTGGAGGAGGATGGGATAGGAAGCTGGATATGACTGGAAATGGTGCAACTTTCCCTAAGTTTCCACGTACCAGATTAGTGGTTTTATCACAAAACATACGCAAGAAATAGATTGATTCTTAGTACACCACATGTAGAATGATTCTGATCATTCATTCACTCACCAAATACTTATTGAGCACCTGTGTATTCCAGGTAGTGTTCTAGGCACACGGCAGTGAACAAAGCCAGTCTTTGACTTCATGGGGTCTGTATTCTTGTGAGGAAGACAAGAAGTGAATAGGCACAATAAATGTGTGTGTGTGTATGTGTGTGTTGTAAAGAAAATTAAAGCATCCCGAAAGAATAGTGACAAAGGTGTTCTTTTAAATAAGGTGTTCTCTGTACAATCTTTCTAAGAAAATTATTCTTGAAGAAAGACCCAAATGAAAGGAGGCAGCAAGTCATGTAAATGAGGGGAAGAGTTTTCAAGTAAAGGGAATAGCACATGCAAAGGCCTTGAGATGGAGACATCCCTGCCATGTTAAAAAAAATAATAGGAATGTTAGTTGGCTTGGAATGCAGTGAAATTGATTGAAATAAAGTAGGGGAGATGGCTAAAATTCAGATCATGTAGGGTGGTATAGGTTATACTAAGAACTTAGGATTTATCCTTTTCTGTGTTTGATGGGAATTCATCAGAAGGTTGCGATCAGGATTATGATATTTGCTCTTCAAAAAGATCACTCTGTCTGCTTTATAGAGAATAGGTAGGGTGCAAGAGTGGAAGCAGGAAGACAATTTCAGAGTCTCCTGCAGTAATTCAGGTGGGAAATGCAGGGGGGTTGCTTTGGGCTGTCAGCAGTGATGTCTTTTTGGCAAGGCATGAGTTTAAAGTGACACAATGAACTTCTTTCAATCCTGTCAGTTTAGCTCTGCAGCTGTATGTGTGACCTCATTTAGAAATAATGTCCAAAGTCTGTATTTGAGATCTCTGTGATTTTAAGTCTCAGGGTCAAAAGGGCCATCTTCTCACTCCCCAAAACGACTCTGCAACTAGCTGGAGGAGCCTTATGGAAGCAGTTACATCTTTGTCTAAATATCACAGCGGTTTCATAGACCTTCAGTGGAGCTTGTACTTACTGTATTACAACACCCAGTGACTTCAATTGCAACTACTGTTTCTCATGAAAAGACCCTGTGGATTTTCTTGGTGGTAACATAAATTGCTTCTCTTTTGGACATAGGTACAAACTGCCCTCAAGAACTCTTAGGAAGCTGTGGTCAGACTTTATAGAGGAAGGGGAAGATTAAACTATTCCAGGCCCATGTTTTCCCACTACAAAGTCAGCCTACTCCAAACAGCCAGCTTCAAGAAGATTAGAGAGAAGCAGAAAGACTTTTCCCTTGGTCTTTTCAAAATCTTCCACAAAAGACAAGTAAAGCCCTTTAAAAAAGGAAAAGAGCAGTTTTTTACACACATTTCTATGCCTTTTCTAAAGGTTTTGTTAAATTATTATTATTTTTTTATATTTTTGAGTCACTCACTGTGATGTGAACTTTTTTCCCTTCCCCCTTTCCTCCAAGGACATAAGATTATTGCAAGATTTCTTCTGAAAGAGAAAATTACAGCCACAAGTAGTGGGAAGTCACAGAAAGATCATATTCCAGATTGAATCGCTTCTGAACAAAATGGATGCTTTCTTAAAGATTCTACTAAATGTGACTTTTCAAGGGCTGGTGTAGACAACCCAGATAATACAATTACCTAGCCCATCTGCAGATGGAAGGGAGCAGTGGACCTCCATGAAGACCTCCAACAACACATAGGCTGGTCTGTGTCAATTGGAAAGAGCTTACTGAGGTTCAGACTTCAGAAACACTAGTTTTCCTTCCTGTCTGATCATCTTGATGGTGACATAATATTATATTCCTATATACTATTTCATATATAAAAGGCCCTGAGGTGATTTTCGTGTATGAAATATTATACAGGAAATTTTAAAATGTTCTATTTTTCTTGTAGTTTCAGTGTTTCAAAGTACTCTCACATTTACTAAAAGTAAACACATACGAAAGCATCTTGTAGGTTGTAAAGCACTATGCAAAAAAGAAGTTATTAGGATTGTCGCTGTCTCATATTTTCTCATAAAATCCCAGAAAAGGCAAGTGTTATCACAACCCTCAAGATATAAACTTCTTCTTTTTAAAGAAGTCGGAACAAGACCAGAAAACATTGGCTTTGTGTCCTTTTAGTGAATGATTTGGGGATTAGAGAGAGTCAGTTAAGCATTCTATGTATAAACTCTTTTCTAACTATACCACGATTGGATGCTCCTTAGCTACAACGGAAGCAAAGATTTCTTCAGTGTGATCTGCCCACATTTGTATTACTTTGTGTCACTAGTAGCCGCCTCTTTTCATGTATATTTATGAATATATCCTCCTCTTATATTACTGTTCCAGTGCAAGTTTTACTCCCTTTTAAATCTTGCTATAACTGTTATTAATGATTTTTTTAAATATGTGAACTGCAAAAGTGGAAAGGAACAACAGTAGATTATAGGAACAGAAATTTGGAGTCTGGGAAGCAGACAGATAAGTATGCCTGCCTTAGAAGATGCAAGAAAACTGAATCCTAAGGTAATAGTGGGGAAAATGAAGAATTAAGGCTTACAAGGTAGCAGTACCAGGTACCTCTGTAATAGGGTGTGAAGGGGAGGAGGGTGCCAACGTAATATTTTATTCATTGCTAAGGTATACATTTTTGCCCCTTTTTACATCTTTGAAATGGGTATGCATATTTCAACTGATGGCATTTACACTTAGAACTAGAAGAATTCTTTCTTTCTCAGCTAGGAAATGATGGTGTGTCTTGTGATCTATGGAAACTTGTTCTAGAAATACTAAATACCTAGATCCATGTCACTGGGTGTCTCTCTAGAAGGTGAGAAGGTGGTCTCTAGATCGAGGGATGTCAGATACGTTTAGGGCCACAAGTACCATGTCAAAAACATGAGAATAAAGTTATACCTACATTCTGTAAGCAGCATATTAAATGCTGAGATGTCTAGTTTTCTCCTTCTACCCCACCCCTGATCTCTAGAAGCCAAAAATTCACGCTCTAGGAAGGATATTGATGGAGTATTTAGAGGGATATCTGAAATTCCACGTACATGCTCAGAGTGCCATAATATTTCAGTCTTCAACTCTTAATCATGGCCATGCAACTAAGGATTACTGGACATCTAACGAAATCTAGCAGAAGGAAGAGAAGCAAAAAAGCATTTTAAGGAAAGAAAGGCTGTACAGGGAGAAGAAATTTTCTGAAACTGTTATTATTAACTTCAGAGAGGCAAGAAAAGTAAGAAACTTAACTTTCGACTAAACTTCTATTGAGTTTTTCAATTTAAGATATTGTGCTCTTAATATTTTTATGCTGATTGTTCTTTTTATAGAGTCTCCCATTCTTAGTTTAAGATGTAAAACTTGATAGAAGTGCAGATCGAAAGATAAAGGTGAATAAATACCCAAGAAAGAAGTTCAAAACAATAGAGAAATGGAAAATATTTTAAAAAAGAAGAAAAATTTGAATATTGTTCCAGGTGGTACAACCACCCAAAATATAGTACTATAGTCCCTAAAAAAGAGAAGAGAAAATCATCAAAGAAATAGTTTAAGAAAATTTCCAAGTATTAAAGGACATAATTTTCCAAACTAATAAAGCTCCAGTGATTAGCCTGATTAACAACACCAAGTCTCTGAAATTTGAAAACATTGAGGACAAAAAAAAACAAAAATGAATAACCTTCAGAGGAGAGAAAAACAGACCACTCAAATGATCAGGATTAAGCATGGCTTTGATCTTCTCAATAACAACACTAGAAGCAAGAAAGCAATAAGAATGTATTCAAAATTCTAAAGAAAACCCTCATGTTTCTAATCTAAAATTCTATATTCTGCTCAACTTTCAATCAAATATGAAGTTACTAGAAAAATATTTTCAGATATGTAGCCTCAAAATTTTTAACTTTTATGAATCTATTGTACAACATGGTGACTATAGTTAAATAGTAATATATTGTATACTTGAAAATTACTAAAAGGGTGATTTTTTAAAATTGTACTTTAGGTGCTGGGGTACATGTGCAGATCATGCAGGATTGTTGCATAGGTACACACATGGCAATGTAGTTTGCTGCCTCCATCCCCCTGTCACCTACATCTGGCATTTCTCCCCATGTTATCCCTCCCCGACCTCCCCATCCCCCCGCTGTCCCTCTCTTGCCCCTGCAACAGACCCCAGTGTGTGATGCTCCCTTCCCTGTGTCCACATGTTCTCATTGTTCAACACCCGCCTATGAGTGAGAACATGCATTGTTTGATTTTCTGTTCCTATGTCAGTTTGCTGAGAATGATGGTTTCCAAATTCATCCATGTCCCTACAAAGGACAAGAACTCATCATTTTAGCGGCTGCATAGTATTCCATGGTGTATATGTGCACATTTTCCTTGTCCAGTCTATTGTCGATGGGCATTTGGGTTGGTTCTAAATCTTTGCTATTGTAAACAGTGCCACTGTGAACATACGTGTGCATGTGTCTTTATAACAGAATGATTTATAATCCTTTGGGTATATACCCAGTAGTGGGATTGCTGGGTCAAATGGAATTTCTATTTCTAGATCCTTGAGGAAGAGCTGCACTGTCTTCCACAATGGTTGAACCAGTTTATGCTCCCAACAACAGTGTAAAAGTGTTCCTACTTCTCCACATCCTCTCCGGCATCTGTTGTCTCCAGATTTTTTTCTAACTGGCATGAGGTGGTATCTCAGTTGTGGTTTTGATTTGCATTTCTCTAATGACCAGTGATGATGAGCATTTTTTCAAATGTTTGTTGGCCTCATATATATCTTCTTTTGAAAAGTGTCTATTCATATGCTTCTCCCACTTTCGGATGGGTTTGTTTCTTTTTTTCTTTTAAATCTGTTTTAGTTCTTTGTAGATTCTAGATATTAGCCCTTTGTCAGATGGGTAGATTGCAAAAACTTTTTCCCATTCTGTTGGTTGCTGGTTCACTCTAATGATTGTTTATTTTGCTGTACAGAAGATCTGGAGTTTAATTAGGTCCTGTTTGTCTATTTTGGCTTTTGTTGCCAATGCTTTTGGCATTTTAGTCACGAAGTCCTTGCCTATGTCCTGAATGGTTTTGCCTAGGTTTTCTTCTAGGATTTTTATGGTGTTAGGTCTTACGTTTAAATCTTTAATCCATCTGGAGTTAATTTTAGTGTAAGGTGTCAGGAAAGGGTCTGGTTTCTGCTTTCTGCACACTGCTAGCCAGTTTTCCCAACACTAT
>CAUYLZ010005220.1:0-14921 GCA_963573645.1 Pithecia hirsuta | reverse complement strand
GGTGGTTTTGGTAAGCTGTGTACACACCATTGCACTCCAGCCTGGGCAAAAAGCACGAAACTATATCTCAAAAAAAAAAAAAAAAAAAAAAAGGCTTAGGTAGGCTGGGTGGGTGGTTCGTGCCTGTAATCACAGCTCTTGGGGGGCCAAAATGGGAGTGGGAGGATCCCTTGAGGCCAGGAGTTGGAGGTTACAATGAGGTGTGATACATTCTAGCCTGGGAAACAGAGCGGGACCTTGTCTCTTAAAAAAAAAAAGAGAGAGAGAGAGAGAAAAAGGAGTTAGTGTTTTCAGACCTTGTCTTTCATCCATTCTACTTTGTAAATGTAAAAACAAGACCTAAAATCCAAGTAACTTGTTCAAATTCCCATAGCTAGTAAATTACAAGAACTAGGTTTCTGGACTTCTCATATACTCCTTTAAATCAGAGAATGTAGGTTCAAATTCACATTTCTGGTGGGGCATGGTGGCTCACGCCTGTAATCCTAGCACTTTGGGAGGCTGAGGCAGGAAGATCCCTTGAGCCCAGGAGTTTGAGACCAGCCTGGGCAACATAGGGAGATCCTGTCTGTATAAAATAATAATCATAATAATAAAATAAAAAATTTAATAATTCACATCTCTCCCCTATCTGGGGAGAAAACTGGTGGAGAAGACAGATAGGTAACTAGACAAATGTATCAGATTGTGGCTCGGATGTAACGTACTGTGGAAACAATGAAAGCTAACACATGGGATATGTTGTGGGAGGCTTCACAGAGGAGGTGGCATTAGGTTAGTCCTTGTATACAATTTTGAAAGTCAGAGTGGGCAGGGCATTCCAGAGTAAAGGAACAGTTGAAATGAAAGCAGGGAGGCTTAAAAGAATAGTTTGTGGCCGGGCATGATGGCTCACATCTGTAATCCTACCAATTTAGGAGGCTGAGGCAGGTGGATCACTTGAGCTCACGAGTTTCAGATCCACCTGGGCAACATGGCAAAATTCCATATATAAAAATTAGCTGGGCATGGTGGCATGTGCTTGTAGTCCCAGCTACTCAGGAGGCTAAGGTGGGAGAGTCACCTGAGTCCAGGAGTCGAGGATACAGTGAGTAGTGATTACACCAGAATAGCTTGTTTGGTTCCCACATCAGCAAATCCTCCATGTCCCTGGGAACATATATAGAGACCTCTACTCCATTCATTCAATATTCAATGATATATTTATTTAATATTTTGTCAACAAAATAGAGATAGAATGATGTGATAAGAAAGTTCTGGTTTCCAATCCCAGCTTTGTCACTGACTCACTGTGGGGGCCTTGAGCAAATCTTCCTCTTCGGGAGTCAGTTTCCCATCTGTCAAAAGGAAGCATGAATTTATGATCTTTAAGCTCTCTTGGTGCTCACTGCATTTGTGACATTTACAGATGGAGAACAGGACAAAAGGTATTGAAGTACCCTTGACTCCCATTGTTTCTTCTTTTAGAGTAAGGATTGAAAATAACATCTGTGGGCCAGGTGCGGTGGCTCACGTCTGTAATCCCAGTCCTATGGGAGGCCCAGGCAGGCAGATCACTTGAACCCAGGAATTTAAGACCAGCCTGGGCAAGACGATGAAACCTTGTCTCTACAAAAAATTAAAAAATTAACCGGGTGTGGTGGCGCATGCCTATAGTCCCGGCTACTCGGGAGGCTGAGGTGAGAGGATCGTTTGAGCCTGGAGGGGTGGAGGTTGCAGTGACCCGAGATGGCGCCACGGCACTCCAGCCTGGGTGACAAAGTGAGATCATCTCAAATAAATAAATAATACGGAAAATAACATCTGTTAACTTCTGCTGTGTGCTGGACACAGCTCCCTCCATATACCTTATGAGTGAGATGTCATTCTCCTCATTTAACAGAAGAGAAAACTGAAGTTCAAAGTGTTTAAATAACTTCTTCAAATCTCCCCAGCAAGTGACAACAATAAAATACAGATAGTCCCTGATTTATGATGGTTTAATTTATCATTTTTTGACTTTATGATGGAGACGAAATGATACATATTCAGTAGACCCTGTATTTTGAGTACCCATACAATCATTCTGTTTTTCACTTTCAGTCCAGTATTCAATAAGTTACATGAGATAGTAAACACTTTATTATAAAATGGGCTCTGTGTTAGATGATTTTGCCCAACTGTAGGCTAATGTAAATGTTTTCAGCATGTTAACAGCTAAAATGTATGAGTGCCTACTATGTGACAGACATTGTACCTAGACCCTACCTTAGCTCATGTAATCTCCCTGCAAAACTTCCTGATGTGGGAATTATTGTCTCCATTTTTAAAGTGAGAAAACAAAGGGTCAGAGATTAAACAATTTAATTTGCTCAAGGTAACTGACAGGAAGTGACCCATCCAGGTCAGTCACATGCTGCAGTCCATGCTCCTAACCACTAGGGTACACTGCATTTCAGCAATAGCATCTGAGATGACACCAAACTGTATAAGCCATGCTGGACACAAGGCCTCCAAATGATAGGGGTCTGTCCCTTCCCTTTCCTTACCACTGGGTTCCTGTGGTTCGGCCATGGTGGAGGAAGAATGACAGAAAGACAGATGCATGGAGCTGTCTCTTTTTCCTTCCAGCCTCTTCTGAATGCAAGCAGCATCATGAGGGTCTGAAAAGAGCTTCCACTCCTGTTCTATCAAAGGAGAGAGAATGGAATAAAGGAAATGGACATTTCAAGATCCTTGATTCCAAGACTCTCAAAGTCAAATAAACCTTGCAGATCCACTGACTCTCTCTCATACTCCAGGCTTGACATCAACCATTGTCCAGATCAGCTTGCAAACTTCCAGCAACAGGGAACTTACTGCTGTGAATGCCTTGCCCATCCACAGATAGTTGGGATTGTTAGAAAGTTCTTTCTTCTGGCCAGGCGCAGTGGCTCACACCTGTAATCCCAGCACTTTGAGAGGCCAAGGCGGGCAGATCACCTGAGGTCAGGAATTACAGACCAGCCTGGCCAACATGGTGAAACCGCATCTCTACTAAAAATACACACACACACACACACACACACACACACACATACACACACACACAAATAGCTGGTCATAGTGGTTCATGCCTGTAATCCCAGCTACTGAAGAGGCTGCGGCAGGAGAATTGCTTGAACCCAGAAGGCGAAGGTTGCAGTGAGTGGAGATCATGCCACTACACTCCAGCCTGAGCAACAAAGTGAGACTCCACCTCAAAAATGAATAAATAAATAAAAAGTTCTTTCTTCCATTGAATTCAACTTAATCTCTGTAGCTTCTATCCACTGAGGTCCATAGAACAAGTCCCCTTCCTCTTTTGCAAAGACTCTGGGGTCATGCTTTCTGTTCAAACTCCTGTCCTAACCTTCTCTAGTTTTGTTTTTTTTTTTTTTTTTTTTTGAGACAGAGTCTCACTCTATCGCCAGGCTGGAGTGCAGTGGCGCGATCCTGGCTCACTGCGACTTCCGTTTTCCGGTTTCAAGCAATTCTCCTGCCTCAGCCTCCCTAGTAGCTGGGACTACAGGCACGCACCACCATGCCCAGCTAATTTTTTGTACTTTTAGTAGAGACGGGGTTTCACCATGTTGGGCAGGATGGTCTCGATCTCTTGACCTCGTGATCCGCCCGTCTCGGCCTCCCAAAGTGCTGGGATTACAGGCTTGAGCTACCGCGCCCGGCCCAAGCTCCTCTTCTCGGACATTGACATCACTCTCCAATTTATCCCCTCCCTAAAAATGTGGTGACAACAGCAAACTTCCTAGCACATACACGTCTGTGTGCATCTCAGGTTACTTGCCAGGGATCACAGACTGGAAGCAGAATGATTAGACTGGAGGATGAGAAACTTCAATTTCTTGCAAACGTGGGCAGTTGCAAGTCCTGGACATTCATGCTCTCGGGGAGTGGGTTTTTCCTCTCTTGCAAGTCTCACCATTTTCACCCTTCATTTCCCTGTCTCTGGATCTGGCTGCTGCAGACGCCAGGGTTGGCAGGTGGTGTTTTAGGGGTCACTTGGATCACTAGTTCCAGGACAGTTTCCCCTGAATGGTGCTGGTAACACCTCTCAACCCACCCTTAGGCTTGGAAAGAGTAGGTGCCCATCATTTCTGCTCACATCCCATCAGCCAACACCCAGTTGCCCAGCCCCACTTAGAGGCTGCAGGGTTGGCCTGTGGTTCTAGCATTACTAGGGCCAGAGAGAACCCCGATACTGGATGCTGGTGAACTAGCCACCCTTTGGCATCAAAAACGATGAAACTCTCCATGAAGGTTACACAGCTAGGAAGGGGCAGAGCTGGCATCCAAGCCCACGTGGTTCGACCCGGAGCCACAGTCCACCTAACTCATTCACAGACCCTTGCTGTGGGCCCAGCTGTATTTCACCCTGGGATTGAGCAGTGAGGAAAATGGATAAAAATATGAAACAGAGAGGAAAATGAATAATAAATACATGAGTAAGTAACATAGCCGTATGACTACGGAGAGGAGCTGACAGGTGGGGCGGGGACTCAGGTGTTCTGCAGGGTCAGTGTAAGCCGGCCCCTGTCATTCGGGTGGCACGGGGGCATGAGCACAGAGCTACCATCTGACCGAGGGCTCGTGGATCTCCAGCTGCTGGGCTGGAAGCAGGCTACAGGGGGCCAGGGTGGGAGCCGATGGCAGTTGCCCAGGTGGTAGGTGGACTAGGGTGGTCTAGGGCAGTAGCAGCAGAGGTGGGAGGGGTGCAGGATTAAGGTGAAGCCAGCAGGATTTGCTGATGGATTGGGTGTGGGCGGGAGGGCAGAGTGATCCATTGGCGCATCCCCGGGGTTGACCTGAGCAGCTTGGCAAGAATGCAGGAAGAAGAGGCATGGATGGTGGCTGGTGTGGTGTGAGGTGGGGCAGGGTGTCAAGAGTTTAGGTTTGAATGTGAGAAATCTGCAAATCCAAGATCCTGAAGGAGTGAGTCCAACATGACAGAGTATTTCGCCTGGTGCCTGGCACCTGGAAAATCCTCAGAAATGCTGTCTCCTGGGCCGACTCCCTACTACCCCAGGGTGGGCAGGGCCCCGGGCCACACGACCTGCTCGCCGCTGTCTTTTGGTGCCTGTGGCTCCTCGCATTCATCTCCCACGCGAAAGCCCAGGAAATATGAGCTGCGGCTGAGTGCGGGCCATCCCGGGAGTCAGGGAGATGGATGCTCTGTGCAGAGACGGGGCTTCCCCCTGGGGTTAAGGCAGGCAGGAGCGGCAACTCCTCTGCCCACGCCTCTAGAAACCCGATCGCTCTGTGTCTGTTAGGAAGAGGGACTCACTGGCAGGTGATTATTTTTGCTTTCCCACTTCATATCAAACACACCAAAGATCAGACGCTCAAAGGCCAGCTGTTGACAAGGAGGCTGGAAGGCAGTGGGCGGACATTCCTGTCGCTCCTTCATGACCTCATTAAGTCGCTAAGCGGAGAGACCCTCACCCCAGACCCTGGAGGCACACACGGCAGGAGCTGCCGGCCGGGCTCTCTGGATGTCAGGAAAGCCCCTGGGACTGTTCTCTGGGCTTGATAAATTCAGGTCTCATTTCTTTCAGGAAGTCTCCCTGCCTCAGGAGGCAGCCTCCCTGTTATGTGGCCTCAGAACACCTGCCCCTCCCCCTGGCTTCCGAACACTGCATTCTTGCAATCATTTTTATTTATTTATTTATTTTTGAGATGGAGTCTTTTCATGTCACCCAGGCTAGAGTGCATTGGCATGATCTGGGCTCACTGCAGCCTTCCACTGCAACCTCTGCCTCCCGAGCCGTTGGGTTTACAGGCACCCGCCACCGCACCTGGCTAATTTTCGTATTTGTTAGTAGAGAAAGGGTTTCACCATCTGGGCCAGGCTGGTCTCGAACTCTTGAGCTCATGATCCACTCGCCTCGGCCTCCCACAGTGCTGAGATTACAGGATGAGCCACCATGCCCGGCCTCTTACAATCATTTTATCAATCATCCAATACGATTTGTGCAGCACCCGTCTCTCCAACACGACTGTGAGCTTCCTGGGGAGGAAGGTCCATGTCTCCTTGGTTTTGTTACAGCCATTCCAGAGCCTAACACATGACAGAGGATCCATTCATACTTATGGATTGGCTATTGACATTGTCTGTGCAGCATGGAATGGAAAAAGCCAGGTTTGCGAGCAAACACAAATACAAATCATCGCCCTCTTCCATCCTGAGCTATGAGATTTTTTGAAAAACCTAAATGACAGGCATTTGCCAGTAACCTAAAATGATTGGTTCCAGTCTGTGGCTACAGATGTCACTATCGAGAGGGAAAAAAAAATCATTTTAAGGAAGTCTGAATGTGTGGGCCAGGTATTACATTCATTTAAATCTTTTATTATAAAAATTTCCAAACACTTAAGTAGGCAAATAGTCTAATGAGCTTTCATAAACCTACTAACTACATTCAAGTTTTCAATACTTTGCCGTGCTTCCCAGATTTCACATCACTTCTTTCCTAAACACTTAAATAGTCATCATTTTTAAAAAACAGACATTTTCTTACCTAATAGCAAAAGCATCCCTAGAGAAAATATGGTCTTGTACATATGAATTAGACTATTATTTTTAACAGTATATGCTGTTCCCATTACTGGTTTACTAAACTTAATGAAAAGTGTTATGGAATTCACAGAAGGCATTTTTGTCAGTGTGCATTTTCTCAATACACACATATTAAATCAGATCATCAGGCCTTAAATCTTCAGGATTACTATCTTGAAGAGTCCATGACATCTTTTTCTGATGTCATACTTGGAAAGGTTGGAAAATTCTGATTTAAAACTTCATTTCAGCCGCAACCCCATTTCTCCCCCAGCCGACTCTTGATGGAAATTGCAAAGAGAACAAAGTGAGAAGACTCAGGATTCCTGTGCTTTACCTGGTTTCTTTTGGTACCTTCCCATGCAAGTGTTCCCAGGATAAATGGGCATCAGACAAGGGGTGGCTGGAGGGGGCTATCCCACTGAGCGTGGTCAGGGAGAGTGCAGCCTGGAATTGGCTTTACTTTCTGAGTTGTCTGGAAGGATGGACTTAGAGGTTGAGTCCATGGGATACCACTGATTTCAACACAGGTCATCTGCATTCTGTGCTAGTGCAATCGGATTTTAGATGTCGATGAAGGACCGTACATGTGTCTCTGTGGAACTCTGAGCCTTTCATTTCAACTTACTGAAATTCTTTATTTGATAAACATTTATTAAGCACCTCCTAAATGCCAGGTCATAAGTCATGAACTTTTATAGATGCATTGAGTCCAACTGTCTACCATCTGTTGAATCATTACCATTCTCATTCATTTCATGAGATTTTCTTCTGAGTTTTGTGAATCTTACAGTTTGATACAAGAGTCTGTCTTCAGCCAAGTTTTCTTGTTGTTGTTGTTGATGTTGTTATTTTGTTTTGTTTTCTGAGATGCAATCTCGCTCTGTAGCCCAGACTGGAGTGCCGTGGTGCGATCTCGGTTCACTGCAACTTCCACCTCCCGAGTTCAAGCAATTTTCCTGCCTCAGCCTCCTGAGTAGCTGGGACTACAGGTATGTGCCACCACACCCAGCTAATCTTTGTATTTTTAGCAGAGACAGGGTTTCACCATGTTGGCCAGGCTGGTCTCGAACTCCTGACCTTGTGATCTGCCCATCTCGGCCTTCCAAGGGTTGGTATTACAGGCATGAACCAGTGCGCCTGGCCTCAGCCAAGTTTTTATCAAAAGAGTGAATAGCAAGGGCTAAATGCAGAGCACTGTGGCAAGCTATGAGAGATTTCTGTCTGGATGAAGTCTCCTACCCTAATAGACTCTGTGTGCACGTGTTTGTGTCTGTACACACTACATCTATCATACAGAAATGTTTTAGATGGCCAATTCTAAAGAAAATATTATGAAGCACCTTGACATATTTTTAAGTTGTTTACTACTTTAGTAGACAGAAAAAAATATATTTGTTGAACACAGAGTTTTCTGTGTCTATTATGAACTTTAAGTGATACTATTAAGGAAGAAGGGGAACCCTCTAAGGGCCCTGTTTTGCAGGGAACATTTGCCCTCTCTACTTTTAACCCTGTTCAGAAGCTGAGGCTCCACCATAGTTTTTTCATTTTTCATCGTGTCTCATTTGACAAAAAAACCCCCATTGTGATCATCTTTCATAGTTTTATTTTCTTATACCACTCACGTCTTCCTGTTGTTTTCCCACTCAGCTGCCCTATCAGTATTTAGTTTCTAAATGTTTGTTTTCTAAATTGCTGTGCTTGTAGCGTTTAGCCAGGATACTCCATTTCAATGAATCACTTGTAAATTCATTCATCCATTTGTTTTCAGCCCTGGCTGTGCACAGAATTGCCTAGGAAGCTTCCGAAAGTCACCTTGACCCCACCACAGCCCAATGAAGCTAGAATCTCAGGAGGCAGGGTCCGGGTGTGGATATTTGTCGAAAGTTTCCCAGACAATATTGTCATGCAGCCAAGGCTAAGAAATGCTGATTTCAAAGATATTACTAAATGTTTCTATGAACAAGTTAGGGGAGGGTCCTGGTGGGGTGACAGGGAGGGCTTCCTGGAAGAAGAGAAACATAAGTGTTTCCTTGCACAGCCCCAGCTGACTGTCCCTAGCCATATAACAGCCTCCTAGATGTCCAGTGTGGCTGAGCCTTCAGGACAGGCAGCTCTAGCCATCCTCTGACTACATTTAGAGCAACCACCCAACTGAGCCCTGTCAACCTTCACAACTGCAAGATGTGATAATGAACACTGCTTTAAGCCACTAAGATAAGCCATCCAGCCATGCAGCAACAGATCACTGAAACTGCAAGCTAAGACCAGGGGCAGCTGGGAGAGAGTCAGTCGAAGTGGACCCTTAGGGCTTTCCTAGCCAAGGGAAAGGGAGAGAAAGTCCCCAATCCAGAAACAAGCATGGCTCTTTTGTGGACTACGGGAAGCCAGTGTGGCTGGAGCCCAGGGCCTGGGGAGAAAGCTCCGGGCAGCTAGATACCCACTGTCCTGCTCACAAACAGCAAAATGAGGAAGTGAAAACTCTCATTTGATGATTCCCTCTTCCAGTGCCTAGCAGGGCTGGTGGAATGTCAGGCTCCTGTCCAGCTCCGGCTCCGAGTCATTCATCCTTGTTCACCTCCCCACGGTGAACATTCAGGCTCACCCTGCATGTTGGGCAGGAGCTCACAGATGGAGCCATCTTTCTTCTCTCTGGTTTGGGTTCAGAGAGGGGCTGGGATCAGTTTGCTCTAGAAAGTCTCAGGACAGAGCTTTTAATGGGAGATCCCTCACTCACCTCTGAGGCTTTTGTGTACCAGTTGGTGAAACCCCAGCACGAACAACCTCTCTTCTCAGCAGCTGCACTTGTGAACTGCTTGGAAGCCAGACACGGAGAACGTGGGAACCCGGTGAGACCTTCCCTAGCACTGCCATGGGCCTCTGGCTACACCCAGGGCTGCAGCTTGGTTTTAACAGGGGCTTTGTAGGAATAGTTTATACCTCATGAAAAGCAGCCACCCCATGGAGTGCAGAACTTGGGAAACCACACACACTGAAAAACTGTTCTCTGTGCCTACACACCCTCCAATCCCCAGGTCTCAAACAGGCCCAAGCTCTCCTGAGTGACCACCCACCCTGTCCTAGATGGAAGGATGGGACTGACCCACCCCTGGATCTGAGGTGTCCTTGCAATTCACATACCAATCAGAGCCTCACTTACTCCTCCTGCAGGGACTGGCTCATGGCGTGCAACCAGCACTGGCTGTCAATACCACAAGACCCAGGCCCAGGTCTCTGGTTAGACTGGAATTTAATGCAAGCTTGAAGTTGCTAGGGGATCACCTTGCTGCATCAAGAGAGTGCTGGGAATAAAAAGTAAACCAATGGAAAGAAAGGCAGAAATGGAGAGGGACTGAGCCCTGATGATGCAGGAACCTGGGGATGGTGACTTGCCCCCAGTGAGACTGCTCACAGGCTTTCTAATTTTTAGTCCACTGGTGGTCTCTTTGATTTAAGCCAGTGAGAGCTTGGTTCCTATCACTTGCAGTGGGAAGTATACCCCACCCATAGGGAGATGTTTATTGACTGGTCACAGAGCTCTTCATCACGAGGCTGACCAACCACATGTTCTGTCTTTCCTGGGATCGTCTTGTGGTATGTTGTTGCTCTGAGGTAATGATTAACAGTACCACTTTTCACTATCAAAATATCCTTTTGAATGATAAATCATATAGTCACTGCTTCAGTTATCTATCACTGTGTAACAAACCACCTTGAGGGTCAGTGGTTGAAAACAGCCACTGTCTTATTTGCACAGGATTCTGCAGCCCAGCCTGGGCTCAGCATGGTGATTCTTCTGCTCTTTTGCAGGTGGTTGTTTGTGTGGCTACATTCAACGGGTGGGTTGATGGGCTGTGTGCAACTGCGGTAGCAGTGCTGTCTGTCTAGGTCTCCTCAGTGCTACTCATTTTCCACGTGGCCATTCCATGTGGTTCCTTCCATGTGGTCTCTCCAGCAGGTGGCCAGACTTCTTATATGGCAGCTCAGAGGTCTCTACAGTGCAAAAGCAGGAGCTTCTAGGACCTCTTAAAATAGAGGCTTGGAATGGCCACAGCCCCCTGCCAGCCCTCTTATTAAAGTGAGTCACAATCCCAGCTGGATTCAAGGAGAGGGGACTGCACAAAGCTGGGAATCCCTGCAGCTGTGGCTCCTTGACAGTCACCAACCTAGGGCACCATCATTGTAACCCTTTCACAGCCCATCCGCCCTTAGCTGGAGCCCAAACAAGAACCTGGAGTCTTCAAAGAATGAAATCAAATCTCTTTGATTTCAGCCTCAAGAAAATGAAGTCTGGGATTTCCCTCCCGACTAAGGTGTCATCCCCACAGCAGAAGGAGCAGCATCACCCGGAATTTGTCAGAAATCGGAATCCCAGGCCCACCCCAGACACAGAGAACCATAATTTGCATTTTAATGAGATCCCAGGGGACTCAAATGTATCTTAAGGCACGAGGAGAAAGAGCTTTAGCCTCTCCACCATCTCAGAGAACATGCACACCACGTTTGTAGAGCAAAACCCAGAGAATGATGGCAAAGGCTGCTGCCACCATTGCACAAAATCACTCCTAAGGGGACCCTGGAAATGAGAAGCAACCTTTCTGTTCTCAGACACACGTCCCAGCATATAAGCCTCAGATGCAGCAGGGAGAGGGGACAGCTTGGTTTCAGACAGTGCATTCTGACCACTCGCCTAAAAAGGGCCCCTTCCAACCCAAGATCTGGGAATCCAGGAAATCCCAATTTAGATATGCAGCTTCGGAAACTGGCAGCAAATAGAGAATGGAATCCGGAAGGCGCTTGCCATTGTGAACGCAAAGTCTAGACACTGGAAAGGGAGCCACCAAGGCAGGAAGAAGTGAAAGTCCCTTTCTCAGCAATCTACCTTCCAGGAAGCAACAACCCAGCAGGTCTCCACAAAGCCCCGAGGCTGTGATTCAGCAACCCCTGGGGCAGGTCCAACGCACTGTTATCATACTCCCCGAGCCTCGTCCAAATACTCACACACCCAGCCTAGTGCTTCCTCGCGATAACACCAGTAGCAGGACCAGCCCGGTGTCATCCTGCACAAACAGGTGGTGTTTACATTCAGCATGTCACCAAGAGCCATCTGACCAGCCGTGCCAGCAGAGAGCAAAGGGGGCTGATAAAGGCAGCTTATCACAAAGGATTCGCAAGTGTTATTTTCTTTTTGTTTGTTTGAAGTTCAGTATTTGGACAGTCTCTGTGAACCCTGGTGTGGCCGGGGCCAAGTTTAACAATGGCAGGCAGAGATTGCTGGGTGAAGGTGAAATGACATGAGTGAGCCAGTGTTGTGCGGGGCAGACCCACTGCAGGGATTTGTCAGGCTGAGTTTTGACGGGTGAAGACAATATGAGGATTAATGAACCGCTTTGGCTTTAGACAAAATAACCACGTAAAGCAGAACTTCTATGTGCACCAGATCTGGGCTTCTCAACCTGGGCTGCATGTTAGAGTCACCTGGGGCCTGCTGCCACTTTGCCACACAGGGGCTGCCCGCAAAGCAGGGAAATCCCTGGAGTCTCTGGAGGTAGGAGTCCCACGTCTGTTCCTTAAAGGTCCCCCATGTGCAGCCTGGTTTGAGAAGTGGCTCCCTGGACCAAGGCTTCTCCAGCTTTCATGTACATGAAAAGATCATTCCAACCACTAGTTAAAGTGAAGATTATGATTCAGCCTATCAAGGGTAGGGCCTGGGGTTCCGCATTTTTAACACCCTCCGGGGATGCTGGCACTGCTGGTCCAGGACCACACTTGGAGCAGAAAAGAGAATGAACTGCTGTCCAAATGTCCCCAGCATGGCCCCCAAATCACCTGTGAGGCTATCAGAGAGGTACAGGGGTTCTTGTGGGTGGGGGGGTGGGGTGATGGCCAAGTTGCTAATTGATGGGAAAGAGATGAACAGAAATCTGAGTGAGGGGCACCACTGCAGGGGCTTGAGATGCCCACTCCCAGAGAGAGCACCAATGGGCAGAATGAACATGGCTGGGTTTTGTGAGTTAACCAGGTATGGGTTAGAGAATAAAATCTTGGCCAGGTGTGGTGGCTCATGCCTGTAATCCTAGCATTTTGGAAGATGGAGACCAAAGGATTGCTTTAGCCCAGGAGTTCAAGACTAGCCTGGGTAACATAGTGAAACTCCATCTCTTTAAAAAATACAAAACTTAGCTGGGTGTGGTAGTGTCCACCTGTAGTTCCAGCTACTCGGGAAGCTGAGATGGGAGGATCAATTGAGTCCAGGAGATCAAGGCTGCAGTGAGCCAAGATCATGCCACTGTGCTCCAGCCAGGGCAACAGAGCATGACTCTATCTCAAAATAAATAAATAAATAAAATCTCATGGCAAAAGTTTAAAAACACATTCACACACTGTAACCTACTCCCATTTAAAAAGCACAATGCCATGGTTTTTTTTCTTTTTTCCTGGAGTCTGGCTGTGTTGCCCAGGCTGGAGTGCAGTGGTACAATCTTGGCTCACTGCAACTTCAGCCTCCTGGGTTCAAGCAATTCTCGCTGCCTCAGCCTCCCGGGTAGCTGGGACTATAGGTGCCTGCCACCATGCCCAGCTAATTTTTATATTTTTTTAGTAGAAACAGGGTTTTACCATGTTGGCCAGGCTGGTCTTGAACTCCTGACCTCAGGTGATTCACCCACCTTGAACTCCCAAAGTGCTAGGGTTACAGGTGTGAGCCACCATGCCTGGCCAATGCTATGGTTTTTAGCATATTGCCAGAGTTGTGCAAACATCACAGCTGTGTAGATTGAGAACATTTCTCAGCTATAAGGGTGCTATTTCTGGCCACCTTCTTCCTACCACCTCTGGGAAGATTGTGTGCAAGGATACGCCAGTAGGAGTCCAAAGAGTTGAGCCCCTGGCTGGAAGCACAGGGTGCCATCATATCCTTAGTAAAGGGAGGTTGTGGACACAAACCACGTCACTGACTCCAGGAAGTCCTCTGTGATTCCCCCAGGCAGATTATATCCACTTCCTTCATATTCTCAAAGTACCCAGCTCACCTGCCACACCCATCAGCCTCCCCAACAAGGCTGGGTATCTCACCAAGTCAGAACCTGCGTTTTCATAAATCTAGCCCTGGACCCAGCCTCATGCCAGACCACAGCAGGGTACAGTACAGGTGTGGGCTACAGGGTTCTGCCAAGACCCTGCTCTGCTATAGTGTGAAAGTCTAGAGAAGGGTAGGGTGTGCTCTGCTCTTGTCCTCTATGATTTTAGTGGAGAAAACACTGAATTACCATGAAGTCTGCAACTGAAGCTCACAGTCAGCAGCACCCCAGTATCCTCAAACGCAAAATGTAGATGGCATCCCTCCCAGGCCATGAACCACCCCAGGGCTTCTGTAACCTGGGAAGATTAGATCTCCTCAAGGATAGAACTGGAGGCAGTGAGTGGAATTCAGGGTTTGAAAATTCTCATTGGATATGAAGAAACAGACATTCCCCTGAGGTCGGAGGTATCTTTTAGGTTGGTGAGTCCCCATTACTGGAGATATTTTAGGTAAATGCTGATCCAAGATGTTACCTAGGAAACGTGGGTGACCTTGAAGGTCTGATGTAACCTTGCACTTTATTTATATATATACATACATATATGTGTGTGTATATATATATATACATACATATATGTATGTATATATATATATACACACATATATGTATGTATATATATATATACACACATACATATATGTATATATACACACACACACATATATATATACACACACACACACATATATACACACATATATGTATATACATATATATATACATATATGTATATACACACACACACATATATATATATAAAATAAAGTGTGTGTGTATATATATATATATATATATAGATATATATATATACACTTTAAGTTGTGGGGTATATGTGCAGAACGTGCAGCTTTGTTACATGGGTATACACATGCCATGGTGGTTTGCTGCACCCATCAACCTGTCATCTACATGAGGTATTTCTCCTAATGCTGTCCCCCCCAGCCCCCCACCCCACGACAGGCCCTGATGTGTGATGTTCCCCTCCTTGTTTCCATGTGTTCTCACTGTTAAACTCCCACTTATGAGTGAGAACACATGGGGTTTGGTTTTCTGTTCCTGTGTTACTTTGCTGAGAATGATGGTTTTCAGCTTCATCCATGTCCCTGCAAATGACAAGAACTCATCCTTTTTATGGCTGCATAGTATTCCACAGTGTATATGTGCCACATTTTCTTTATCCAGTCTATCATTGATGGGCATTTGGGTTGGTTCCAAGTCTTTGCTATTGTGAACAGTGCTGCAATCCACATGTGTGCATGTGTCTT
>CAUYLZ010005219.1:0-15976 GCA_963573645.1 Pithecia hirsuta | reverse complement strand
GATGTTCTTGGGTGGTACGGCCATGGGCTCTGCTAACCCCGAAGGTTGACATAGCTCTTTTTTTTTTTTTTTTTTTTTTTTTTTTTTGAGATGGAGTCTCGCTCGTTGCCCAGGCTAGAGTGCAGTGGTGCAATCTCGGCTCACTGCAACCTCCGCCTCCCAAGTTCAAACGATTCTCCTGCCTCAGCCTCCCGAGTAGCTGGGATTATAGGTGCGTGCCACCACGCCCAGCTAATTTTTTTTTTTTGTATTTTTAGTAGAGATGGGGTTTCACCATGTTAGCCAGGATGATCTCGATTTTCTGACCTTGTGATCTACCCGCTTTGGCCTCCCAAAGTGCTGGGATTACAGGCTGAGCCACCACGTCCGGCCAGCTGACAGAGCTCTTTTTGCAGAAGGTTAAAAAAAATTCTGGGCTGAGTAAGGTGGCTCATGCCTGTAATCCCAGCACTTTAGGAGGCCAAGGTGGATGGATTCCTTGAGGCTAGAAGTTCGAGATCAGTCTGGGAAACATGGCAAAACCCAGTGTCTATTAAAAACACAAAAGTTATCTGGGCTTGGTGGTACATGCCTAGTCCCAGCTACTCAGGAGGCTGAGGAAGGAGAATTGCTTGAACCTGGGAGGCGGAGGTTGCAGTGAGCCACTATCGCACCACTGTGTTCTAGCCTGAGTGACAGAGTAAGACTCTGTCACCAAAAACAAAGGAAAAAGAAATTCTGAAGACAAAAGATTAGCTTTTGAGGACCCTTAGTAAGGTTTGTTCAACCAGAGGCATCACTTTTGAAGAGGTGGGCCTATATTTATTTTGTTTCTAAAATTTTAGATTCAGAGCAGTAAAAGATAATCATACACTTCATGATAGATGAGACCTTCAGAGAAGGCATAGTCCTTAACACTTGTTGATGATTTTTAATTGATTTTCTTTTAAATGGATTTTTCTTTCTTAATCCACAGATCACAGTTCTTATCTGCGTGAACACACATGGCTCTGTTACGAAAAAGTAAGATTACAACTTTGAAAATAATGATTAAAAATCAGATATTTGGGAGGATTGTTTTGATGCTAGAGCTTGGCTTTTTTCTTCTTTCTTTAATTGTCTTTGATTTTCATGGATAATTTTGGCATCATCATTTCCAGATGATTCCCATGGAGAGTTGTTCAGTATTTTAGTCAGAAGTAGACTTATCAGCTGGGCGCACTGGCTCACACCTGTAATCCTAGTACTTTAGGAGGCTTAGGTGGGCAGATCATTTGAGCTCAGGAGTTCAAGACCAGCCTGGGCAACATGGCAAGACCCCATCTCTACAAAAAATACAAAAATTAGCTGGTTATGGTGGCGGGTGCCTGTAGTCTCAGCTACTCAGGAGGCTGAGGCAGGAGGATCACTTGAGCCTAAGAGGCAGAGTCTGCAGTGAACTGAGATTGCACCACTGCATACCAGCCTGGGAGACAGAGCAAGAACCCATCTCAAAAAACACAAAAAAGAAGTGGAAGCGGACATATAAGAAGGATCACATATTTCTATAAAACTTGCAGATATAATGCATTTTCTCATTCTGAATAAATATTCATGTTCATAGCTAATTTAGCATTTGTAATTTGTAATTTTGTATTCGTATTCTTAAAGAGTCACCTCAACTCTTCAGACCCATCAGAACCTGGATTTGCCTCTGATGATAGATCCAGTCATTTGTGAATTTGTGGAGAAACGTAGTAACCTAATTGTGTTACCCTCAGGGTAGAGTTCCCAGATTCAGCAAACAAAGACATAGGACAGGACAACCAGTTAAATTTGAACTTCAGATAAACAACAAATAAATTTTTAGTATAAGTATGTCCCAAATATTGCATAAGACACATTTGCACTAAAAAAATAATTTTATCAGGCAACTCTATGTCAGTGCTAACAGCCACAGTTGAAAGCGTCAAATGGTAGTAGACACTGGGCCACCTCCCCAAGTTGGCTGTGGCAGGAGAATTTTTTTTTCTTTTTTTTTTTGAGACAGAGTTCTGCTCTGTCACTGAGGCTGGAGTGCACTGGTGTGATCTCCGCTCACTGCAACCTCTGCCTCCTGGGTTCAAATGATTCTCCTGCCTCAACCTTCCAAGTAGCTGGGATTACAGGCACCTGCCACCAAGCCTAGCTAATTTTTGTGTTTTTTAGTAGATATGGGGTTTTGCCATGTTGGCCAGGCTGGCCTCAAACTCCTGACCTCAAGTGATCCACCTGCCTCAGCCTCCCAAAGTGTTGGGATTACAGGCATGAGCCACCACGCTCAGCTGTGGCAGGTGTGTATTAATTGGACCTGTTGATAAACTGTAGAATTTTGTCCATTTTCTGCTTCTCCATAATTTTGTTTTAAACTGAGTCTAGTATCTGATTGACCCTGGCTGAATCTGTAATTTATAAGGCAGTGAGGAACTGGATGTCAGCAAAATAGAATCACAGCCTCAGGATGTAGCTTTGAAAGGCATCCATGGAGACCCTTTTGTTTTACAAATGGGAAGACAAAGGCATAGAGGCCAAAAAAATAGATCCATATGAAGTCAATAGATTAAGTCTCTTGATGCATACAAATAATAAAAAATAATATGGCCTGGGCATGGTGGCTCGTGCCTGTATTCTTAGCACTTTGGGAGGCCATGGCGGGCGGATCACCTGAGGTCAGAAGTTTGAGATCAGACTGGCCGACATAGTGAAACCCTGTCTCTACTAAAAATACAAAAATTAGCTGGGCATGATGGTGGATGCCTGTAACCCCAGCTACTTGGGAGGCTGAGGCAGGAGAATTGCTTGAATCCAGGAGGCAGAGGTTGCAGTGAGCTGAGACCATGCCATTGCTCTCCAGCCTGGGCAACAAGAGCGAAACTCTGTCTAAAAAAACACATTTTTCTTTAAGTTGACTCATTTTTAAAATTTATAAGTGTAATTCATAATAGAAAGTTCTTATCCTTATTATAAATGAAAACAGGATGATTGACTATCATAAAAAAAGTAGCTTTAAATATGTATACAATTAGAAAAATGTGATTCAATTCTGGGTAGCTTTTGTTGTGCTCCTGCACATAAAATCAGAAAGACTGACTTTCTCATATGGTGATGTAATATTACTTAATGCTATGAACATGAACTTCCTCAGTCATTTCATGCACAACCAGTGCTATGTGTTCCATACTCAAGAAAACACTGTTTTACGCCACTCTACTTCTCCCTAGATCCTAAGAGCAAACATCACTGGAACAGACAGACCTGGAGGCTTAGAGGCATTGGGGTCTTCTAACTGTTTACCCAGGGCAGGCAAGAATTTTCTGCCTTTCCTTCCCTCCCTCCCTTCCTCCCTTCCTTCCTCTCTCTCTCTTACTTTCTTTCCTTCTTTCTTTCTTTCTTCTCCCTCTGTCTCCCAGACTAGAGTTCAGTGGCACAATCTCAGATCACTGCAACCTCCACCTCTCAGGTTCAAGCAATTCTCATGCCTCAGCCTCCTGAGTATCTGAGACTACAGTCATGTGCAACACCCAGCTAATTTTTGTATTTTAGTAGGGACAGGTTTTCGCTATGTTGGCCAGGCTAGTCTCAAACTCCTAGCCTCCGGTAATCCACCTGCCTCAGCCTCCCAAAGTGCTCAGATTGCAGCTGTGAGCCACCACACCTGGCCTGCACATCATCCTTGACCAGGGGTTGAGTTAACTGGAAACAACTGTGTCATAATGGCTAAGAACATGTAATTGTAATTACTACTGGCTCATAGAAAAATCACATAAACTCAACAAAATAAAAGCTGCATGTGAAAGATCCACAGCTAGTATCATACTAAATGGGGAAAAACTGAAAGCCTTTCCTTTTATATCTGGAACACCACAAGGATGGCTGCCTTCACTATTGTTATTCAACACAGTACAGCAAAAGAAATAAAGAGCATCCAAATCGGAAAGGAAGAAGCCAAATTATCCTTGTTTGCAGATGATATATTTTTGTTTTGTTTTGTTTTGGAGAGGGTCTCGCTCTATTACCCAGCCTGGAGTGCGGCGTTTCAATCTTGGCTGACTGCAACCTCCGCCTCCCAGGTTCAAGCAATTCTCATGCCTCAGCCTCCCAAATGGCTGGGATTACAGGCATGCATCATCATACCCAGCTAATTTTTGTATTTTTAGTAGAGATGTGGTTTTGCCATGTTGCCCAGGCTGGTCTTGAACTCCTGGCCTCATGTGATCTGCCCACTTCAGCCTCCCAAAGTGCTGGGATTACAGGTATGAGCCGCTACTCCTGGCCAATATAATCTTATATTTAGAAAATTCTAAAGACTCTACCAAAAAACAATTAGGACTGATATACAAATTCAGTAAAGATGCAAGACCTCTGAGCAACAATAGTGTTCCAGGTTAATTCTTTCTGTTTGTTTGGTTTTGTATTTGAGACAGGGTCTGGCTCTATCACCCAGGCTGGAGTAATCTTGGCTCACTGCAGCCTCCACCTCCCAGGCTCAAGCCATCCTCCTATCTCAGCCCCCTTAGTAGCTGGGACTACAGGTGCATGCCACCACACCCAGCCAATTTTTGTGGGATTTTCTTGTTTGTTTGTTTTTGTTTTTTTGTAGAGACAGGGTTCCACTATGTTGCCCAGGCTGGTCTTGAACTCCTGAGCGCAAGTGATTTGCCTGCCTCAGCCTCTCAAAGTATTAGGATTACAGGCATGAGCCACCACACCTGGCCAGGTTAATTCTTTATATGCTATCTGCTTATAGAAAGGTCTCAGACCACCACTTCTCCATGTAACATGGAAGGCATCTACTCACATTCCCATTCTAAACTTTGTCACGTGATTTCGGGTTCACAGGTTCAATGTTAATGTGTTTCCATTTCTATGTCAGTTAATCAGGTGCTCCTGTTCCTTCTGATCGTGACCCTCTGTGTGATTCTGTATAAGAAAGTGCATAAGAGGACTGTGCCCAAGAATGACACAGGTGAGCAGTCATGGAATTTATTGAGATGGGATACACGGGAATGTGGTTTGAATGTGTTCTTCTAGGTCCTTTCAATATCTGAGTTCAGGGTCAAGTGACAGTTTGGTCAACTCCCAAGGACCTGCTAGTAGAATGTCTGCCCTAGACCACCTTTTCAGTTGTTCTCTAGGGTGGTCAGTGCTATTCAAACTTTAGCATGTGTGAGATTCACATGGAGAGCTTGCTAAAACACAGCACTGGGACACCCACGAGATGTAGGATAAGTAGGTATGGGTTGGAGCCTCAAGATTTGCACTTCCAGTTAGCTCCTGGTTGAGGCTGATGCTGTGGGTTCTTGGACCACACAATAGGTGTACTGCTTTACACCCCATCTCTTTGGAGCTTCTCAATGACTTTGCTTATGGAAACTGCCCTCTCTCTCCTCTCCCTGATGGTAAATTCCCATCAGTGCAAGACAGCCTCATAACTCTCAACTTGAAAATGGCCCTCCATTGGCCCTGTGTTCTCTCCCAGCTGCACTGAGAACTGTGTTTCCCTCATAGGGGTGAATTGCTTAAGATGGCACCTTCATAACTCCAATGCACACACAAAGTCAACCTCCATAAAAATAAAAAAGCACTGCTTATTACAGTTTTAATTAATTTACTTTTTTTTTTTTTTGAGACAGAGTCTCACTCTGTTGCCCTGGCTGGAGTATAGTGGCACAATAGCAGCTCACTGCAGCCTCGACCTCCAGGGCTCAAGCAATCCTCCTGCCTCAGTGCCCCCAGATAGTTGAGACTACAGGTGTGTGCCACTACACCCAGCAAACTTTCTGTATTTTTTGGAGAGATGGGTTTTGCCATGCTGCCCAGGCTGGTTTTGAACTCCTGGGCTCAAGCTATCCTCTCCACTTGGCCTCCCAAAGTGCTGGGATTACAGGCATAAGCTACCATGCCCAGCTAATTTACTTTTTATATCAATCAAGCAAATATACACTTATGGGCTGGCGGTGGTGGCTCATACTTGTAATCCTAGAATTTTGGGGGGCTGAGGTGGGAGAATCACTTGAGTCTAGGTGTTTGAGACCAGCTCAGCCTAGGCAACAAAGCGAGACCCTGTCTACACTCACACAAAAAATTACTTGGGATGGTGGGGCTTGCCTATAGTCCCAGCTACTCAGGAGGCTGGGATGAGAGGATCACTTGAGCCTAGGAGATCTAAGCAACAGTGAGCCCTGATAGTGCCACTGCACTCCAGCTTGGATGACAGAGTGAGATTCTGAATACAGTTACTATTTTGGTGTGTTACATACATTTATTCCTCACTTTTTTTTTTCAGCCAGATGCTTAGGGACTGGAAACACAGCAGTGAACAAAACAACATTCCTATTTCGATGAAGCTGGCATTTCTTTCTGATTATATTTTGTAATTTAAAAATTAATTTGGGCTGGACATTGTGGCTAGTGCCTGTAATCCCAGCACTTTGGGAGGCCAAGGTGGGTGGATCTTCAGGTCAGGAGTTCAAGACCAGGCTGGCCAAGATGGTGAAACCCCATCTCTACTAAAAATACAAAAATTAGCCAGGTTCCTGTAATCCCAGCTACTCAGGAGGTTGAGGAGGAGAATTGCTTGATTCTCCACCCAGGAGGCGGAGGTTGCAGTGAGCCGATATTGTGCCACTGCACTCCAACCTGGGCAACAGAGTGAGATGCTGTCTCAAAAAAAAATCATTTAAAAATAATTAAAAACATATAATCTGATCTAAATGAACATAGAGAGCATCTGCAAAGAGAATTATTTTCACGCAAAGACATATATACAAATATTCATAGGGTATAATTCATAGTAGCCTCAAACTGGAAACAATTCACATGTACATCAACTAGTGAATGGATACAAAACATGTAATTTATCTCACACAATGAAATACTTTTTGACAGTCAAAAGGACCAAATGAGTGATACAAGCTACAGTATGGATGAACCTGAAATAAAACTATGCTAAATAAAAGAAGTCAAACCTGAAAGACCATATATTGTATGATTCCATCTATATGAAATGATTTAAAAAATCTGTATTTGTTTGCTAGGGCTGCCATAACAAACTAGCACAGACCGGATTGCTAGACCATAGAAATGTGTTTTCTCTAGATCTGGAGGCTGGAAGTCCAGGACCAAGGTGTGAGCAGGTTTGGTTTCTCCTGAGGCCTCTCTCCTTGGCATGCAGACGGCCGCCTTCTTGCTGTGTCCTCACATGGCCTTTTCTCTGTGCTGTATTCATGGTTGTGACCCTCTATGTGATTCTCCTCTTTTCCTCCTCTTATTAGGATACCAGTCTTATTGGGTTAAGGCCCCACTAAATGGCTTCACTTTAACTTAATTGCCCCTTTAAAGGCTCTGTCTCCAAGAACACTCACATCCTGAGATGCTGGGAGCTAAGATGTTAACAGATGGACTCTGGGGAACACAATTCAGTCCATAGCAATATGTACATCTCAATAAACTGTTTTAAAAGAGAGAAAAGGAAATCATGTAAAGACAAATGTCATCTGAACTTCTGACTCCACTCCTCATGCTTCCCTCCCTGCTCATAAACCAACAGATTCGCTCAGCTAATCCCACCACAGATTCCCTTCTTCAGGGAAAGAAATGGATCAGTTTCAAAGCAGCTGTTAAAACAGCTCTAAAGAAATACACATCCTGACTAACTAATCATCTATACAGATAAACAAAGCATTTGGACCACATAAATGGATCCTTTATCACATGTTTATTCATTCAGTGCTGAAATTTTTTAAAATCGGTGTTATAAAATACCATTCAGACAAACGTAGTGTTGGCAAGGAAGGAAAGCAAGTTGCAGAAGAGACTGAAAAGTATGATTCCATTTTGGTTTTTAAATAATAAGTGTTTAAGGTATATATTCTTCAGAATATATAAACATAAAGAAGGGTTTAGGGGTCACACACCATGCTGGTTATGTTATATATTGTTATGTAGGTCTACTTTTGGAGTAGGAGTGAGAGGTCTGCAGAAAACAGTCACAATTTACCAAATACTCTTCGGTTTGGGCTGACATTTTTTCAATAATTAAATATTAATTTTTATAATTTAAAAAACATTAATTAAAAAAACTGGTGTTCTAAGTTAATGTCCAGCGGCCCCGTGAAGTCCTATGCTGAAGTAAAACATGGCGGCATTCTCTGTAATCTCCCCATCGTGACATTCCGTGTAATCTGATACTTTTTTTGTGATTAGCGTACTGGTCACTCACAGCTATCTCACTTGGGGAGAGGCAAGCTGATACACTTGGCTAAAATAATTCTTATTTGAAATGGGATTCTGAGTCATGGTACTAGGAGCGCAGAACATTTCCTCTCTTCTAGTAATAGGTGTGGCTTGATCAGAGCTGCTTATGGAAGGGATGAAGGCAGTAATCATTTCTAGTCCATTCTGCTGTCGTTGTGATGTTTTCTATTTTTGTTAGGCACCAAATTGTTTCCCATAGCCAACATTTTATTGCTTTGGCTCAGGCACCGGTTGGTACAATGAATCCAAATAATGGAGCAGATAATTCTTAAAAAAAACTGCAAGGATGGAGCATTGATGAAGAAGGTACAGTTGATAAGCCTTTCCGCCTCATTTCTCCAGTGTACCTTTGTCTTTCATTCTGTCCAGGGGAGACTTTTTGCCAGAGAGCAGTATTTTTAGCTTAGGTTAGTGCTCAGTTTCTCTGCCTGGCAGAGGCCCCTAGGGAGTGTGGCAGTGTCATGTGTTGGCAGCAGAGCTGGACACTCAATGTTTGATCTTCTTCTGGAGTGTCCCCTCTTTCATGAGAATGCCCTCCTTTTATCTTGTGCTTCCCATTGCCTGCTGAAGGCCTCCACCTGGGTCTGGGAGCCAGGCACTACCCCTGTGTTTTCACCCTTCCCTCTTATTCCTCAAGAGTCCTGTTTTCTGAGGCTCATTCATCAATTCCATTTAGTTCATTTCAGCAAACTTTCATTAAGCACTCCCAAAGTGCCAGATTCAGTGGGGATAATATAATGAGCTTACAGTGTAGTGGAGGAGTCAGACACACAAAGATTCTTCCAATGCATTGTGGCAAGTGCTCAAATAGTGGTATCTAATATTCACCCATCTATTCAGATTTTATTGAAAATCTACCGTGTACCAGGCACTGGGACAGCTGCTGAGAATGCAGAGATGAACAAGATACCATCCCTGCCCTCACAGGGATCCTAGTGTTATAGGAGAAAGAGGGATGACATGCAACCAAATAAATTACAGTGCACTTAATAAATTCAAGCATAGGTAAGGCCACAGCACAGAGGAGGAACATGTTAATTTGTGTAGGGTGCTGTTAAAGGCTTCCCAGAGGATCTGATGTTGGTACTGCATTTGGAATTTGGAATAAATATGTAAAGGTTAGCCATGCAGAAAAGGATACTGAAAGCATTCCAGGCATTGGGAATATCATATGCAAAGGCACTGAGATAACAGTAGTGTTCTGGGAACCATGAGGAGTTTGATGTTACTGAAATAGAAGGAGGTGAGGCTGGAGAAGTGAGCAGGGGCTGGATCATGAGGGAGCTTGTGTGCCAGGCAAAGATGTGGCTTTAACTTTTAGGAACCACTGAAGAACTTTCAGCAACAAAGAAATATAGTCAAATTAGCATTTTTGGCAAATCACTTCACAGCCTGCAGGTAACATATCACATAATACCTCCATAAGATGACAATTTAGTCCAAAAGGAATAATCCTTAAGAAACTTTTTTTTTGGTTTGTTTATGCTGCTGATAAAGACATACCCAAGACTAGGAAGAAAAAGAAGTTTAATTGAACTTACAGTTCCACATGCCTGGGGAGGGCTCAGAATCATATGGGAGGCAAAAGGTGCTTCTTACATGGCAGCGGCAAGAGAAAATGAGATATGCAAAAGAGGAAACCCGTGATAAAATCATCAGATCTCATGAAACTTATTCACTACCATGAGAACAGTGTAGGGGAAACCATTCCCATGATTCACATTATCTCCCACTGGGTCCCTCCTACAACATGTGGGAATTATGAAAGTGCAATTCAAGATGAGATTTCAGTGGGGACACAGAGCCAAACCATATCATTCCACCCTGGTCCCTCCAAATCTCATGTCCTTGCATTTCAAAACCAGTCATTCCTTCCCAACAGTCCCTCAAAGTCCCAGCTCATTTCAGCATTAACTAAAAAATCTACAGTCCAAAGTCTCATCTGAGACAAGGCAAGTTCCTTCTGTCTGTGAGCCTGTAAAATCAAAAGCAAGCTTGTTACTTCCTAGATACAGCGGGGGTACAGGTACAGGTATTTGGTAAATACAGCCATTCCAAATGGGAGAAATTGGCCAAAACAGGGATAACAGGCCCCCTGCATGTCCAAAATCCAGCGGGGCAGTCAAATATTAAAGCTCCAAAATGATCTCCTTTGACTCCAGGTCTCCCATCCAGGTGATGCTGATGCAAGAAGTAGGTTCCCACGGTTTTGGGCAGCTCTACCCTGTGGCTTTGCAGGATACAACCTCCCTCCCAGCTGCTTTCATGGGCTAGCATTGAGTGTCTGTGGCTTTTCCAGCAATAGGTACAAGCTGTCAGTGGCTCTAACATTCTGGGGTCTGGAGGACAGTGGCCTTCTTCTAACAGCTCCACTAGGCAGTGCCCCAGTAGGGACTCTGTGTGGGAGCTCTGACCCCACATTTCCCTTCTGCACTGCCCTAGCAAAAGTTCTCCATGAGGGCCCCACCCCTGCAGCAAACTTCTGCCTGGGCATCTAGATATTTCCATGTATCTTCTGAAATCTAGGTGGAGGTTCCTAACCTCCAGTTTTTCACTTCTGTGCACTCACAGGCTTAATACCATGCAGAAGTTGCCAAGGCTCTGAAGCCACAGCCTGAGCTCTATGTTGGCCCCTTTCTGCCATGGCTGGAGTGACTGGGACACAGGGCACCAAGTCCTTAGGCTGCATACAGCACCGGACCCTGGGCCCAACATATGAAACCACTTTCTCCTAGGCCTCTGGGCCTGTGATGGGAGGGGCTGCCTTGAAGACCACTGATATGCCCTGGAGACATTTTTCCCATTGTCTTGGGGATTAACA
This sequence comes from Pithecia hirsuta, assembly GCA_963573645.1. Classification (NCBI taxonomy): domain Eukaryota; kingdom Metazoa; phylum Chordata; class Mammalia; order Primates; family Pitheciidae; genus Pithecia; species Pithecia hirsuta. The sequence continues at coordinate 4,902 of CAUYLZ010005219.1, read as the reverse complement.
TTTGGTTCTTTGTTACTTATGCAAATTTCTGCAGCTGGCTTTAATTTCTCCTTAGAAAATTGTTGGGTTTTTTTTTCTATCACATTGTCAGGCTGCAAATTTTCCAATCTTTTATGCTGTCCTTCCCTTATAAAACTGAATGCCTTTAGCAGCACCCAAGCCACCTCTTGAATGCTTTGCTGCTTAGAAATTTCTTCCCCCAGATATCTTAAATTATCTCCCTCAAGTTCAAAGTTTCACAAATCCCTAGGGCAGGGGCAAAATGTCTCGGGTCTCTTTGCTAAAACACAACAAAAATCACCTTTGCTCCAGTTCCCAACAAATTCCTCTTCTCCATTTGAGACCACCTCAGCCTGGACCTTATTGTCTATGTCTCTAACTGGCTTTTGGTCAAAGCCATTCAACACATCTCTAGGAAGTTCCAAACTTTCCTACATTTTCCTGTCTTCTTCTGACCCCTCTAAACTTTTCCAACCTCTGCTTGTTACCCAGTGCCAATGTTGCTTCCACATTTTGGGGTATCTTTTCAGCAATGTCCCACTCTACTGGTACCAATTTACTGTATTAGTCAGTTTTCATGCTGTTGATAAAGACATACCTTAGACTGGGAAGAAAAAGAGTTTTAATTGGACTTATAGTTCCACATCGCTGGAGTGGCCTCAAAATCATGGCAGGAGGTGAAAGGCACTTCTTGCACAGCAGCAGCAAGAGAAATTGAGAGATGCAAAAGCAGAACCCCCTGATAAAACCATCAGATCTCATGAGACTTATTCACTACCATGAGAACAGTATGGGAAAAACCATTCCCATGATTCAATTATCTTCCACTGAGTCCCTCCCACAACACATGGGAATTATGGGAGTACAATTCAAGATGAGATTTGGGTGGGGACACAGAGCCATACCATATCATGGTTACTTTAGACAATTTGGAAAGTATAAGAAATACAAATAAAATCAAAGTCATGCATAATTCCATAAATAGACATAGGTCTATTTGCAAATATGTATGTATCAAATTGGGATCAAATATTAGAGATAATTTTGTATACTTTTCTCCTTAACAGTGTCTTATGAGCATTCTCTCATGTCAGTAAATATATTGTGAAAACAAAATTATTCTAGTCATGGAAATTTCAGACACAGTAGCAAGCTGGTAGAAAAAATGTAGAAGGAGAAAGAGGAGGCCATTTTCAATGTGTCTTAAATTACACAAAACACAGTACCTGGTAGTTAGTTTCAAGAAATGCTTGTTGAATTAAATATCAGCTAGAACTACCCTGGACCTCAGGGATAGAGGTTTTTCAGAAAGGATCTGGAAAGAGAGAGGGTGGGTCGGGGGGAGAGAGAGAGAGAGAGAGAGAGAGAGAGAGAGAGGGAGAGAGAGAGCTCTTTAAGTAAAAATCAGTTGAGCATTTTATAGTGGATAGTGGATACTCTACTTACAGATCGTTATTCTTCTCCAAGGCTGAAAGTTGTATTGTGGTACTAAAGTATGATGTTATATGGCTTTGGTATTTTATATCATAGCCAAGGCTCAAAAGAATAATTAATTATTCATCTTGTGCATTAGTCATGCTCTTTCATTTACCTCCTTCCTCTTGCTGTCAGCACCTGAGAAACTTGACTAGAGGGGGGATAGAAGAAGGAAAATCACAGCTAGTATCTTATAGCAGTGCAGGCAAAGTGAATATTCTGATTCAGGCAAGAGTTGGGGACTGTTGGACAAATGAAGCTTTCAGTTCTTTGTTTTTTAACTGTATGTGTGTTTTAGGCCAGCCAATTGGCTCCTATAAAATAGCTCCAAAATAGATTTTGTGTTATGAACAAAAGGGCTCGCTGCCTGATGTGCTAGAATCCAACACTATGACCCTGAGTTTTGAGAAAAGCAAAGCATTTTCTTGTAAATCATCTAACAAGGAGACAGGAGCCCAAGCTCAAATCTGTCTCCCTGTTATGGCTTTATGGCAATAATTTTATTAGAAAAGGCTCAAGGGTGGATTCTGGGATTAGTAGGTGATTGACGGAAGGGAAGAGGAGGTCTGGAAAGTCCTGGGGCATGCACAGTTATCTCTTCATGCTACCTCATGGGTCTCATGTGCAAATCTGGGAGGAGTTAGTATGAAAAACAGGGTGGACATCCAAGCTGTGACATCAGCAAGTTTGTTCTGTGCAAACTTCAGTTGACCATATTGGTTCTAACTGATTTCACCCAGTTTCTTAATCTCAGAAGCAGAGAGAGTTTCATCATTTCAGCAAAAATTGTTTTTTCTAATCTATCATCCTGCAAACTCAAGAATTTCTATTAGTCATTGATTTCTTTAACTCTTTGAGGGTATGGTTTCAATAGTGACATAAACAAAATAGAAGTTTATTTCCTCTCTCAAGTAGAAGTCTGATGTATCAGTTCCACAATTAGCCAGATCAAGATTCCTTCTATATTATGGTTTTGGTGAGGTCAACAGGTAGCTTCCATCTTGTGATCTAAGCTGACTACTCTAACTACCACCATCATATTGACAGTCCAGCTAATGGGAAAGGGGAAAGGCAAAGGGGTGGGTGAGCATTTTTTTGAAGGATAGACCCAGCAGTGGCACACATTACTTGAACTAACATCCCATTGGTCAGAACTTGATCACATAGAGCTGCACATGAGTCTGGTAAAATAGTCTTCGTGGCTGGCTATGTATCAGCTAAAATTCCAAAGTTCTTTTCTAAGGGAAGACGGAATGACTAGATATTGGAGAACAATCAGCAGTCTCTTCCATACTGTGCTATCTTCACCCAGGAGTGTGGAAGATGCATTAAACAGGCTCTACTGTGAAATTCTTTCATGTTCCAAGACACTGATTTTGATGTTTCCAGATGATGAACCAGAGACTCCTGAAGAACTGGAAGAAGAAGAGATTCCTGTGGTGATTTGTGCTGCAGCAGGGAGGATGGGTGCCACTATGGCTGCCATCAATAGCATCTATAGCAACACTGACGCCAACATCTTGTTCTATGTAGTGGGACTCCGGAATACTCTGACTCGAATACGGTAAGTTGTGTCTTACAGACTTCGGCACTTTCTGTTTCCTTCCTTCCTTCCATTCCTTCCTTCCTTCCTTCCCTTCCTTCCTCTGGCAAATACTTACTGAGTTTCTAACATGTGTCAGCACTATGCCAGACACCACGCTAAGCCCCGAGACAACAGAATAAAGTATAATTTCCCCCTCTGTGAAGTTCACAGCTGAGGGGGAAGCTTAAGACAGAAAACAAAAAAAAAATCTACATATAAATAATGATACTTATTAAAGGCAGGTAAAGAGACAGACTAGGGAACTGATCTTGAGGAGATCATAATTGCAATTCATGATGGGTGCTAGAACGGCGAAGAGAGACTCTGAAGCTCTACGAGCCCTGACTAGTCATGGAGCCCTTTCCAAAGATGCCAGGCTGAAGAGGAGCCTCTGGGCGCAGGTGGGGAGTGAGGCTGCACTTGGGAAGGTCCTGAGATGGTGGGAGCTGAAGCAGAGAGCGCTGGGAGCCTGCTCTGATAGTGTGGAGTGAGATGGGGCTGGGAGCCGGATCACTCAGGACTTGGAGGTCCTCTTGGGATTCTGAGTTCACAAAACCAGAGAGGGACAGCCCACACGGCTCTCTTCCTCCCTCCTGGTGCCTTTGCCCAGAACAGCCCTCAGCCTGTTAGTCCTCAAGACTGTTGGTCTCTGGATGGGACAGAGAATCTGTGGTCCCCTTAGGCAGCCACCACCCAATCTCTCCTTAGGCTTCCCATCCCCAAGCCCCTCCAAAAAGGGGAACTGAGTATTCTCAAGTCCTTGGTGCCCCAGACCCAAGCCCAGAAACCTCATTTGAGAGCTGTTCTGCTCAGTCAGGATGGACGGCCAGCTGGAGGCATGGAGAAACAGCACACCGCCAGGCTGGGGAAACCGCCAGGGTCCCCGCAGCACTGGTCCCAGGCTCCAGTTCTTGGTTTCCTCCACCTCTGTCTCCGGCTCTATCCCACGTTCACCCTCCACCCAGGACAGAGCTCAGCAGCCCCTGCTCATCACACAGTTCCAGCCTGGGCCTGGGTGCATGACTGGGGTGAATGACAGGTAGACCTGGTGCACGCTCAAGGGGCCCCACCCAGAGAGCGCTCTTGGGGATCCCCGGCTGAGAGTGGGGCTGCAGTTCACTGAGAACAACTGTCCTGGATTCAGGGCACTTCCTCAGTGTCTAGGGAGGCTGCTCCACGCCCTGGGACATGAGAGGCTCTACAGGTCCCCGTAGAGACTGCACCCTTCCATGTTCTTGGAAAAGAAGTGTCCCGCGGAGTTTCCTCTGTGAAGGCTCAAGGGCTGGAAGCCCAGGTTGCAGACTGTGGAATGAGATTAGATGACAACTGAACATGGCGAGGAGCTGGAGATTCTCGGTCTGTGGGAGGCTTTCTCTGGTGGGTGGCAGCTTGATGCCAACAGTGGGGCGTGGCAGGCAGGATAATGATGGAGAGATATGTGGGCTATGGGGGTGGAATTAGGCATCGTGAGCTGCTTCCTGAGATTGTACCTCTCAATTTCTCTCTGTCCATCCTGACCCTGCTGGTGACCCTGATAAAAGGGAGTGTTGGCGAGTGACTTTAATCCAGTCTTCAGACTCCTGGACCAGATCTTCTCAGGCAGGAAGTTTCTGGATGTTGCAGACACAACCCTCAGGCCCTTCAGGCTTTCCCAGGTTGGGGCTGAGGATGAGCTCTCCGGAGTGTTGGGCAATCTTGCGCTTTCCCAGGGAGGAGCTACCTGGGCTTATTCACAGGGCGGGTCCCCAGGTGCTCTCAGTCTGTTCCCACTTTAGTTTCTCCAGGTGCTGTAAACGGAGCTGGCTTGGAGCCTCAGCCCTCTGCCTTCCTATTCTCTTCCA